>RAON01000275.1:0-28406 GCA_009805295.1 Neurospora sp. FGSC 6877
AAAAAAGAAAAAAAAAAAAGAAAAAAAAAAGAAGAAGAAAGAAAAAAGACAAAGAAAAAAAAAGATTGCCAACAGATAGGACAACCAGTTGCTCGGCTCGGTTCAACTGGCCCAGTAGCCCGACCAGTATACAAATCCCGCGGTGTACGACATGGATAGCACACTGTCGGCCTGTGTCTTTGTTGAAAAGCAACCTCATGATCTGCCACGCCGGGAACGGTACTACTGACTGCGCTATCCGACCAGGATTGAACTGGTCGATGGCTGAGGGTGTTGGAAGGAGGTATGGGATGGGTGGATTATAAGGTTGCCTGAGATGGAAGGAGCGGCTGGCTGGCTGGCTGGCAGGTATGAGGTACGGGATGAGATGGAAGGAGCGGCTGCCGGCTGGGTGAGGCAGGCAGGAAGGCATGCAGACATACCTCTAGGTATGTATGCAGATGCCGTGACCTTGGCTACATGCCAGCAGGATCAAATCACCTTCGCCTTTCCATCGGAGCCTCACCAGCCTCTTTCAATTCTGTCGTCGGGTGCTTCCTGGCCTGGCGGTTTATTGCCGCAGGCCGCTTCTTCATCTGCGCATCTGTAAAATTTAGCAGGTGAAGAAAGCCGTTCTGCATGTAAATTCTTAGGCTGCAAAACAATGGTATTTCGCTCCGATGTAGTAACTATGCTGTATCCATCCACACCCCAAAACTCGCGTAAATGCACAACGCCCAGTCAAATCCTCGTCGTTATTTACTCAGTCCGAATCAGAATCGTAAGCCACGAGTCCGGGTTTGCTCGTTTGTGTAGTTGAGCCACCCGCTGTCGTCTGAGCCGCAGATGGCGACTTCTCGTCGCTCTTGGTCTCCTCCTGATCCCTCAATCCAGCATCTTTGCCTTCGGCAACAGGACCAGTCATCGATGATGCTGCTCCCACGGGTGGTGGATCGGGAGTCTCCTCGCCAGCAACTCGTTTCCTCTTGAGCCCGGGTATCAAAGCTCCTCGCGGCTTGAGTGTCGACTCCTTACTCCCCCAGTCGAGAAACGGGTCCTTGGCCGCTCGAGTATTACCCACAATCTCGGAAACCAACGCCTGCCGCATCTTGGTAGCAGTAATCTCCGACTTGAGCTTCCCCTTATACCCATCCCTTTTCTTTCCGCTCTTCTCCTCCTTGTTGCCGTTCTTATCATCCCCAAACAACGGTCTCGCCAACGCCTTCTGCACCACATCATCCCTCCCAAAGGGCACCACATCCGGAACACCCCCAAACTCAACCAACCTCGCCCTCCTCTCATCCTCCTCCGTGCCCGGTAACAACTCAATCCCCAAACCCATCCTGTCTTTAAGATCTTCCGTTCTCTCCGCCTCTTTTTCTCTTTCCTTCCTCCCCACCCTAAACGCTTTCCTCAGCTTCTGATTCCTCGCATACGGATCCTCCCACTGCCTTTCCTGTGCATCCAACAACTCATCAATCCTGACCTTTGCCTCCTCCGCCCTCTCCCTGTCGGCAATCGTCTTCTCCAGCTTCCCGAACGCCGCATCCCTCTGCTCCTGCCTCTCTTTTTCCGTCTGAATTGCAAACCCGCTTCCCTCCCCGAAATTAACCAAACTATCCTCATCCGCCCCCGTATCCCTAGCCCGCCCCCCACTAACAACCACATACCTCGTCATCTTCGGATCCGTCCTAATCTCAATTTCGCCGCCACATTGCCCGTGCTTGATGGTGAAACTCCAGATCGGAGTGGAGTAGTAATTGCCGACTTTTTTCTTGGCCGCGTTGAACCGCACTCCCTGACCAATGATAGTGGGCTGAGGCTGGCAGTGGTCGCACCAGACGGCGAAGGGGAGCTCGAAGCGCACGGTGAGAATGCCCTGCGAGGCAAGCTTTGAGGCGCGGGCGCCCAAAGGGTGTTTTTTGCTGAGCTGGTTGCCGGTGACGACGCCTTCGGCGTCTGGGGGGACGTATTTGCCCATGTTGAAGCCTTGCATTTTAAAGGTTGGGGGCCGGAGCCGGTGGCCTTTGGTTGGTTTAGGTCGGGCTGGTTGAAGGGAGGTGGGAGATGGATGGACTTGTCGATGGACGGGTGGACAAGTCCAGGCGCAGGCAGTTATGATAGCGCTGCTTTGGATTACTCGTCGTTGAAATACCGTATTAGATGGTGTCTTCTCACCTACCAGTGACTGTAGGGTAGCACGCGCGTGATTGTTGGGATGATTCGCGATAGAGAGAGAAACCTGGAAGTGAAGTTGAAAATGGGAAAATGACGACAACTTCGTTGGACGTTGATATTGCCCTGAAGTTGCCCCTGCAGCCGCTGGATCTAACCCGCCGCAGCGGTTCAGTGGGGGCCGTGCGGCTGAGGTGTCAGGGCTGCAAGGCTGCTGGGGGGGACCACCCGCTTTTAGGGGCGCTGGTGAGCAGGGACCCACTCTTTAGTGGAAATTGTTAAGGATCGCCCGCTATCTTTTGAACATTGGACAACAGCACATCTTCTTTTCCGGAACATCGTCCGTTTCATTGCTTGCATCATAACACTCGGAGGACCACAATGGGAAATGCCATGAACAACTTTCCACAGATCCTCCTTTCCATCAGATTCGCTAATCCCTAAACTGTCCCTGTACCTCATACACCCACTTCCTCACATAAACCGGCGCACCCACCCCATTCTCCCTCCACCCTACTCGTACAACAAACCCCCAAAACTATCCCCGTGAACCCCCAACTCACCGGCGCATTCGAAGCCGTCACAACAGTCTGCATCTCCGACCTCCGTCCTGCCGGCCCTACCGAAAATGCATAGTGCGTAAAGTTAATCGCCTTGATCTCCAGCGTCAGGGTACTTCCCACCCACTTCTCAGTGAGGGGAGCAACCACCGGCTCAGGAACAGGGACATACGAAATCCCGCGGAACCTAACATACAGCATCAGCTCCCCTTTTTCCTTCAGGTTGAGGAAGAGTTGTGTCTGGGAAACGACCCGGTAGTGGCCCCAACAGGAAGCACTATGATTCCCAGGTCGAGAGGATGGTTCTGCGTCAAAAACACGCTCACGCCCGCCTCGCCTTCCTCTTTTTCGGGAACAAATTGAGGTCGATGGCATACCGAAATAGTGTATCCTGCTGTCTGCGTCCTACAAACGTCTGACCCTGCGCTCCGGCGTAATTCCCATTTTCCAATCCTGTCAGGTTTAGCTTCGACGGGTTTACCTTCAGTGCCCCCGTTTTCTCAGGCGGTGAGACCTCGTAATGCAACGGGTTGGAAAATCGCCAGTGGGTGAAATGCGCTGGCAGACCTGAGTTATTGGAGAAAGTAGAGTAGTTATGTGGTCGTCTTCGGCGATGTAAGGGCCTGATATGGGACCACCGGGGATCTTCTTATTTTTTGGGTTGGGGAGAGGCCAGCTGGATATGCTGCCGCTGAGGGGGGACCAGATGGGAAAGTCGGAGCCAGAAGGCCAGAAAACGGGGGTGAGGACGGTTTCCCGGCCCACGGGATAGTTGAGGTAGGAAGGACCGGAGCGGGTGGAGACTGAGAGGGAGAGGCGAGAGTGGTGGGTGGGAACATGGTGAGGCGGTAAGTAGACTCAAGGAGGAAGCGTACCTTGAGAGAGCAATGTGGAAACGAAACCGCCACCATGACGAAACGATATTTGACCGTCCCTTCCGTTCTTACTGTACCAATACTGTAGCAAAAAGAACATCGGCCGGCTCTAGGCTAGTTGTACCCAGCGGTCCATCTGCTAGTGACCCTCGTGCTTAAGTATGGTAAAATCAAACGCTCTACTACCCCTCTTAACAGACCGTGACCTCCGGGGAGGGTACTTTGGGTCACTACTCGGCTTCTTTCGAATTCATCTGTTCGTTAGTCCGTCGAGATAAGTACTGCAGGCCGCCCACTCAATCCACCATTTCCACAACGAACTCTACGACTCACCGACTCCTTCCGCTCCGCCATTAGCTCCTTCCTCATTCTCCCAATCTTGAAACTGTGTCTTCCCGTATTGACATCATATTTTCTCCCCCGGCCTAAGTAACTTGTGGGATGAGGACGGAGGCTTGGATCTATCTTTAAATATTCAACGAACTGAACTAAAAAGTTGATGATGACGACAGACACATGGGGTCTCCAAAAATCCGGGGTAAACACCCACCCATCCTACCACCCCGCCGAGAACGAGGAGGAAAAAAAGAGATTCGACGTCGTATTTCCCCATGGGTAAAGTCACTAGCTGGAGATCCGGGGTAAACCGAGCCGAGTTTTAGGCTGTCGAGCGTCGATCATGAGGAATATTCTCGGGGTTTACCTCAATGTGTGAGGTTGGAGTTAGAGATGGCTTCATCGGATTGAATTATGGACAACACTCATCAGCATGATGTGGAATATGTTCACATGCAGTGGCCAACAGTATGGTAATTAATGTTACCAGTGAGATTTATTGACAAAGCACGGACTTCCGTTGTCCAGAAAAAAGTAACGGATTGTTTTCGATCAGAGGTACCTTGATGGCCACGGCACCCACCAAACATTTCGGATGAAATCCCGCGACACTGACACAGAGGAAGCCTTTCGCACCAAATAGAGGACAATAGCAACCATCCGACGAACTTGATTCGTATAAATCATCACATAAATACTCAAGCTCAAACCCTTGCTACTTCAACAACAGTCAAGAGTCCCTTCACGAAACTTCCGACTATTCAACGGAGCCCAGCCCCCTTTGTTGTCATCCCAAGATCTCAACTTCTTAACGTAGCCTTTGTCAATAGAGTTTGATCTATAAGTTATCACACAGCACTCCACTTTTATCATTCTACCTGTCTACCTATTCTACCTATTGTAGCTGTTCACCTATTCACTCCTCCATCACAGCCGCTCCACTGCTTTCCCCAGCAAGCCATTGCATAATAATGGAATGTTTGGCTACAACACGATTTGACAGGTAGTCCAACAGCTCGAGCACAAATATCAGTGTGTGCACGCTCACTTCTTACTCCAGTCTACTCCAGTCCCCGTCAAGTCTAGTCTAAACTCTCTATTAGACTGTCATCACCCATCGGCAATCCGTCGGCAATCCACCATCATCGATTGCCAGACAGACACCTTTCAAAACCTCCTCAACCAACTCACGACATCGACATCGACAAACTCTCGAAAAAGAAGTTCTCAAAATGTCACCCAAACCAACCGGGACACCCACGTCCAAAAAGCCCAAGCCCCTCTTCATCCTCCCCAAATCTCACTTCGACAAAGCCAAGTCCTCAGACCTCCTCTCCAGGCGTCCGCCGACTCCGTATTACCCTCCTCCCCGTCAGTTTGGAGGGGAGAGTTCTGGAGTCGATGAGAAGGAAAAAGACCAGAAGGAGGATAAGGATGCCCAGAAGCAGAAGCAGAAGCAGAAGCAGAAGCAGAAGCAGAAGCAGAAATAGGTTGCACTGCGTATGTAAAATCTAACACCTGAAAGTTTGTTTTGGCTTCACTTTTTAGTTACCTTCTTCGAAACACATTCTACTCCTTTCCCCAACTTGGTCATGATAAGGTACATACATGTAGGATCTACCGGCAACCGTTCAGCATTGTAGCGTCCCCAGTAATTGCTGCATCCCCAGCAACCTCATTACCCAGCGCCCAGCGCCCAGTGCCCAGTGGTGCTCAAGGCTATGCCCAAGGTGAAATGTGAAAGTAGAATCAACCAAGAGACTGGCCGCCGTTCAATGCTATGTGCAAAGGTGCAACCAAGGTGTTGTCCATTCGCACTTCAATTCAATTGAACTGAAACGAATGGTCTCCAGGACTGAGCACTCAAGGACTCAATGAGCTATGCCCTGTCTTCTATATTGCCCTGCTAGACTTGAAGAAAGTTAACTCCACGGCCCATGCTAACAAACTTCCAGGCATTTCAGCATGGGACTGTAGAGCTGGATCTTGGGTTTGGTGATGTTGCGGAATGGCCGTAAGAAAGGTTAGTCATTGACGCTTTACGAAGCTTCTTAATGTGCCCTGTGGCATCTTGACGCGCGAATAGTTGACTGACTTATATGTATTACTACCTACTGACGGCATGAGGTACCAGGACAATCAGTGATGGGCTTGGTAAACCGGATCAACTATCCTCCTCCTCACCAGGGGCAGCTAGTAGAGGCGGCCCTTCTGAAGTGGTAGTGATAAGAATCCATTGGCAATACTCCACGGTCACCAAACATGTCCCCACTGCCTGCAAGACGTGAACCTCCATTCCATCTCTGCTCCTATCTCTGATATGACAGTCCGTACAAGTTTCCGAACAAACAATTACGCTTTTCGCGTCATCGTGGATGTGAAGTTAGAGTGTCCACGTGGATCTCTCGACACGGGAATTTTTCCATCAAATAAGAACATATGGAAGAAAACGAAGTTTGGCTATATGTATATACCATGAGAGACTGCCTCTCCCCGCCCATCCATATCGAAACTCCCTTAACAGTGTGGATGACAACATTCTGAGGACACTATAGAGTAGATAATCATCGCGGTTCTACACCGAAAGATATCAAGATCTTAAAAAGATGTTGGACAAGTGGGACTGTGGAAGGAAGAAGAAGAGCAGACTGAAAGAAGATACTCGTTTCCTAGTGGCGTGTTCGATGTCTCCTTCCCTTTCCAATCCCTGGCATTTCTTTCCTTCGGTAGTCATGATCCTCCCTGTTCTTTTCTTTTCTTTTCTTTTCTTGTCCTTTTACATCTGCAATTGTAGTCCTCGACCCGCCCATCTTGTCCCAGCTTCAAGGTACCATAGATCAAGAAGAAGCTGAACTACTAGTTTGACTGAGATACACCATTTGACCAGCATTTGGAAATTCCAATTCCACGTCTATAATGACGGGTTTAAAGTTCACCTTTCTCCCTGTCCGAGGATATTGAAACAAGACATCCGTGGGTTTAATGTTGTGTTGCTGATATCGGTCAGGCTAGCAGTACCCATGCCATTCCACCTGCCACACATTTCGTAACTCCATGAACCGTGAGCTTCACACATTTGGTGTTCATAATACCATCGCGGAAAACGCAGGGCTTGTTTGCACTACTAGAGTACCTAGTCATGTTAGTCCTTAGCAGTCTTGTACTAGGTAAGGTTTGGACTATCCATCCAGTCCCATATTCACGCTCCTTCCGTGAATATTAAGCTTCGGAATCTTCTTCCAAATGTCACACGTGTAGACCCCGAATCGCCTGAAAACTTGCACTCCAGGGTTCCCCGCGTGTTCACAGACTTTACCACAACGCGCTTTTTGGGAATGTGATTGGAAGATATTCGATATTGGATATTATCTTTCATCTCAGGCCACCACCCAATCTGCCATCTGACATCTGACATACGGTACGGGATGAAGCGAACAGTGATATGAAGAAGTGGCGAGAGAGAGCCCACAGGGAAGTGGGAAACAACCCACGCGGATGCGGACTACGGTACTGAAAAGTTCGATGGGTCTCCGAAACCTGGGATTGTGTAGACTAACCATCTGCCATCGCTAGCTGGCTGGCGCAGAGAAGGGTGTCCCCGATATTCGTCGAGGAGAGCATGAGTTCAGCAATAGTGACACCTAATATCTTGATAGGGGGGCATTGTACGTACCTTAGAGGATGAGAGTGTAAGCCAAGCGGCCCGGAAACGTGAGTTACCAACCCTTATGTGCAGGCGGAGGCATGACCGGCATGCCGCTGCCGTGGGAAGTTGAACTCTTTGCATGTTATGCAGATATAGATGGGTTCCGTCTCATAGGAAACCTCCCTGACTGCACTCCCAGTGAACACTCTTGAGAACACTCCAAATTCTGAGTCCCCCAAAAAGCGGGGACAAGGCTTGTTGGGCGGATCTCCGCCCCACCAGTTGCATGTCATGCTTTTGCATGTTGTTTATTTTGTTGTCTCCCATCGATGAGAACGGTCGAGGTGAATGACCCAGGTCAAAAGAACAAGGGACAACGGCCAGTACCAGTAGGTGCTCTCCGGAGACAGGGAGACAAGTTAGCCCCTCTCCATTTCAACGGGCTGGCAGTTACTTTGCCCCTTCAATCTCTTGATTGGCCACTCGCCAGTTTCAACAGGATGTAACGACGGCTCGCGGAAGCTGAAAATGCCTGGCGGCGGGCTTCGGAAGGCTGGACCCCTGGTCTGAATGGAATGGTGAGATCACGCCGGCTTCGAGCGGGTCGTTGAGCTTTCCACTTTGTCTCCCGAGTCCCGACCTTGTCGTCTCGTCTCCAGCCGTCGACATATTTCGCTCTCCGCAATCTGTCCCCGCAATCCCAGAGAGCGAGTGACCAAGGTAGAGTCATTGCGATTTGCTGCTATTCTTGGAGAGCTACCAGCTACCTCTCTGTCGGTAAAGGCAAGTAATATGGATCGTCTTGTGGATATGAAGATGTGTATGAAGTATATGGTGTAAGGGACTGATAACCCGTCAGCTGTTCTGAAGATCAAGGACGAGCATGGGAAAGACTCTCACCTGCCAACAAGCGAGGGGCACGGATTCCTCCGCGGGATGAGCAGCACACCAGACATACGTGAGTGTGTTTGTCATGAGGTGCGGAGGAGGCATACGTACGTACCTGTTGGGGCTCTGGGAAAGAATGCTGCGAAGGACAGTCCCGGTCGTTTGTGATATCACGGTGGTAGACGTGTGTAAGACGGTTGGAGGGTCGGGGATCTGTCGAGACGATACCGGCATGGCTATTAAACAGCCAACAGCATTAGGAATCAGCAACACCACCTTTCCGTCCCGTATGTATCCGACAATGTCACTTCACGGACATAGTACAAACCACCTAAGGACTGACTACACGAGCTGACCCCCGATATAAACCGACGAAATGACCCAACCTCCGTTCCGAAACGGTCTCGACCGGGCCTACCGGGTCATCCGGTACCGCGCGATATCTGGTCAGTGTCAAGACAGAAACGGCGCGGCCTTGTCCGTAGTGTCGTTGAGGGTCGTCGGCAATGAAGGACCACGGGGGTGGCCGCATGACAGGACGGCCGCCGAATGTATGCGTGCCGTTGTGACATGGCGGGTAACTGCACACTGCGCACTGCAAAGAAAGGCAGGTTTACCACTGGGATGTGAATTGGGAGTCCCCTTTTGGACATATCATGATTGCGGTAGTCCAGAAAGGATCATGACATGCCTGGGTCTCCTTGGGAATCTGCTGTACGCTCGGACGTTTCCCAGGGTGATAGGGTTGCCTTGTAGACGATCTCGGCTATGCAAGCTTGTGCTTTTCGATCAACGGTAGGGCATGGTGGAATCGCCAACCTTGCCAGCTTGCCATTTCTTCCAATCCTATTACCTCCTGTGAAGCTGTGTAGGTAGTCAGTTACCGTGCATTCGCACTGGGAATCCCTTCCTTTCCTCTGTACATACCAAAAGCAACAGTCAGCGCTCGCTCTTGTCCGAACATTTTACCCGATTCGATGAACGGTCAAGGACGTTGCACACCAGTAGTCGGTTGTTTAAAGTGCCTGCAGTCATAGCCCTACTTGCCTCCATGGCTTTGAAATAACACCCGGCCCGAGTGGACAGGTCCCTTTCTTGGTGCATTTCCTGGAATCTCGTCGTGACTACCAGTTCTGGTTGTCTTCATCATGGTTGACGAGAGATGTTAGGTTGATGTGCGAGTTGATAGATGATGACACCCATTGGGGTCGAGCTTGGCAACGCCGTCAATAATCTCATGGAAACTAAAGAGAGAGAACTGGTAATATGAGTTTCTGGTTCCTCGTCTTGGAAAATTCTAACTTGGCGGGAGACGTCATCTGTTGTTCCTCTTTTCTTGGAAGGCACGGAGCACGCACAGACCTGGTGTTCTTGGAAAGAGCCACCGCCGAATGCCGATTACCGGAGATCTCCAACAGTGGGCAATCACTTGAAAGCCCATTGTTCATTCCTATCTGTACAGCCTTTGGGGATTCAAAGAGACTCCTCCACAAGGTTAGCTGACTGTTGGAAGGGCATCATCGGTGCAGATAGCTTCAGGTTAAAACAAGCTCTGATGAACCAATCAAGTGTCTTGAGGAACCACGGGCCGGCCAAGGACGCCACAACTGACAACTGGCACAGCACGGCCATATCAGCTTCACTTATATACCAACCCACCACCACTTGCTGCATACGTTGTGTCTTAGAGGTCGCGGTATACATCTAAAGAGATCTGTCCGACATAGGAGGCCGAAATGTGCAACCTACGCGCTCTTTGTGGCACGAGGAGTCAATTTAAAGTCCCTGTGTCAGTATGTGTTAGGATAATGTGTGGCGTCGCCTAGTGTATGCTTGGAATCCCTTCCCCGGGACCGACACGTTTCTTGAGTCGCGTCTGTTCGTTACCTGAGTGAGTTGTGCCACCACACCTTGAAGCTGATTGTGGCTTCAGACTATGTTTACTCCGGTGTCTGATGCAAATACTTTACAATCATGACATCCTCAAGATGCCAAAATGGACCATGACTGCGCCGTAATGTGCAACGCATATCTCATCACCTTGACTCTGGGCTTCTATCTAAGTAGACGAAAGCTTGATAAGACTGAATTCGGCCTCATGCTTAGCTCTGGACCCGACGACGTGATCCCAATCTCCGGTCCGGACCCGCTGGACGGGATAGCTAGATGTCCAGAAGAGGAAGGTCATAACAGATGGGTGTCAATAAATTTACCACCCCGATATCGTGACTGATGAGGCTTAGAGCACTATGAATTCAGGCGGCGACCTGTTATCCCAGACTTTCAGGATAGTTGCTGGTCATGTCTGTGCCGAGTCGCCTGCTGAGTACAAGAGAATGCACTGGCGATCCTGATCAATGATAGCTTCTCCAATGCACCACGCAAAGCCCAAGTTTGGTTCGGGTCTGAGAGACGTGCGTTAGACACAAGTGACCGTACTAAACGTCACCTCGTGTCTGCCATAGTCACATCAGTCCTGGGACTTGGTTGTAGGCCAGAATGGGCGGGATTTACTCCACGGAGAACACTCAAATCTTGGGAAAAGAATCGGACGTTCAACATCTCTGGATGACATGTAGGGCATTGGTGTACGATCGTGGAGCTTAGGCAGGAGGGTAAAGCCTGCTCTCCATGCTCCTAGTGGCCCAGCTCGCTCATCGCACCTGGCTAAAAGCCAACCCCATGTTCTTATGCGATTCAGATAAGGATCATACTGATGTTCAGTATTTAACCCGCCTGAAAACCTTTCTTGGTAATGTGAGTGTCAGTATTGGTCTGGCTAATCCCAAAGGAAGCGTCGGAGCTGCGGTAGACGCAGCAGGAAAACAAATCCAGGTGTAGATACGAAGTGTTTCTGGAAGTTGTTGCTGACCTTTCCTTTCTCTTCGTTCCTCTCTCGTAAGGCTGGACCTCTTGGTGAGACAATATGGATGCTAAAAGCTACCGCTACTGGAAGCCAAGACAGAAACCTGTAGTGATAGTTCGCTGCTCGATTGGTACCAACTTCGGTTCATTACATGTTTGGTAACTCCATTACCACTGAGACATGACAAGCGAAGTCTAGGAAGATGGGCCTAGACCTGGCGAATCCCCATTCCAGAAGAATTTGGGGTTGTGAGACTTGAGGGAGGGCTTGTTTCTGGGAAGTCAGGAAGGAAAGAGCCCCGAATTCGGCGATTCTTCGCGAGTATGTTATGGACTTCTCATCGTCGAGTTTCCGTGTCATAGCTGGCCACGACGTCCTTCCTCGCCAACAGAACAAAGGAACAGGAACAAACAGGATGGGAAGGAAACAGAAGGTCTCTTCATCTCCAGCATAAGAGCCCCAAAAACATGGCATTGATTGTATGCAGGACCCGAACGCGTACTCGACTGGTGATTATATTGATTCCAGGTATTTTTGGCTAGCGAGAAGCGGGAACTGATATATTGCCGGCCGGGAAGAGCGGGACAAAAATTACAGACCCTTTCAGCGAACGGCCCGTTTGGTATCCGAGCTGCTTTTGCTCAACTCTCGTTCCGTGTCTTTGCAGGAGGTTTCAGAAGAACCAGGTAATGCAAAGACTGCCCCTTGGGCTGGCAAGGAACAGCAAACGTTGCGCCATCTCTTGACCACTTTGTTGTTTTCAATACCCCTCTCGGACATGGGAGGTCTAGGAGGAGTAGCCGTGACGGAGCGAGGGGAAGCGGATTGTGATGAGACTTGTCATCGGTCGGATGCATCTCCTCGTCATCTCCACAGTCTGTGAATCGAACTGGAGAGGGACAGAATCGACCAGTGTCTAGATTCTCTAGGGATCAAGACATGGGTCTCCAAACCCCACAAAATGGACCGTTGAGAACCAAGGTTCTGATCCCGACACGGGCCCGTACTCCCGTTGTATCGTTGTACATCACTCGAATGGAGCTTTCCTGATGAGGAGTGGTCTGGACAACGTCCGAGCTGAACCAAGACTGGAAACGGACTCAAGAGACGTTGCCAAGATCAGAGTGGAAGATTCATACGAGATAGACGCGGAGATGACTCCCGTAATCTGTTGTCAGACTGTCAGAGAAGAGGGATGATGATAGGGATCCATGTCTTTTTCTGCAGATCGAGTCTCCTAGCAGTGCCTTTTTGTCATTCAACAGACACGCTAATCGAGCTAATCGGAGTCAAATACCCTCACAACTCAAGAAGAGAAGTGATTGCAAGCAAGCGGATAGAGGGAAATGAGGGGGCCGATGTGAAGGTGGGGGGGAATGGTGATGGGGAGATACAAGGGGCAAACAGCAAATGAAAGAGTGGAAGGGGAAGGGATACATGTCCTGATGGTGTTAATACGCTCAAATATAGGACTGAGCTCCAAGGAACCCATGCGTGATTGGCTTCCTGCAGTCTTCAAGGTAACTGGATTGGGCAAAAGGGCAAGCCTGGGTCTGTCTGCATTCAGAACTGCCCTTGCTGCCCTCTGACCGTAGAGCTTCAGACGATGGCACCGTTGGCATTAGTGATGCTGGTCGCCGTGCGGACCAGTGCAAGAAACACCGTAGAAAGCGTGTCGAATGAGCACGATGGAGAAGACATGCCGTTCATATCGCGGTCGCTAGCCGGTTTCAGATGACCAGCAGAGTCGGCGGCCATACGAATCAGTTTGCCCACGCTCTCGACACAGTGAATATTGGCAAAGGGCATCGATGGGGCATTGGGAGTGGGAGAAAAAAGGCTCACGAGAATGCCATGTTGGCCGGTGAAAGCGTGGCGACAGGGAAGAGAAGCATCACCATCTGCTGATTCAAGCATGCAATGTGCAGCCGTGGGGGAGAAGATGGAGAAGATCGTCATGACGCTTGGTCAGCTGAAGGCCAATACCGTTGAGTTTGCGTGGTGTTGACACTTGTCCTGACTCTTGACTGGAGAAAGGTCACGTCCAAGGTGGGAGAGTGGTCTAAGTGGGTGGGTGCCCTGGGTGCTTTGGCCCTCCTTTCCCCGGGACTTGTCTGGACTGAAGGGCGGGAGGGGATTGTCTCGACCGGTACAACCTGAGGAGCACCATTTCCGGTACCGCGCGGGAAGAGGCGAAGGAAGGGTGGCTCGGGGGTGCTAGGTCCAGTGTTAGTAGTCCAGTTCATCATGAGTGAGGTAAGGAGCGTACCCTACTGGAGCTCGCAGTAAGCCTGGGAATGATATGTTACACGGCGCGCGCAAGTTTCCACCTCTGTTGGGACATGTTCTTCCTCTTCTTGTTGTTGATGCAGTGACTGATATCAGACTCAGACTCGGCGACTCGCCGGGATCTGAAGCGACTGGCTTGGGGAAAACCTCCGAACCTCCACCGAGATGCAGTTGCTGATCACTCATCACCTAATCCTCAAATGGCCCATGGAGAGGGTAAGGGTTCGACTGGCAGATAGGTAATGACCGAAACACTTCGGGATCAATGGCGACGACGTTGTTGGTGCTCGCATGTCCTGTTTTCGTTTCTTTTTCCCTTTGGTCGTCCGGAATTAGGAAAGGGTGAGTGAGGACTGAGGACAAGGTCAGGCGTTGGGCTGGGGACTTCAGTGAGTTGGAGAAGAGAGATGGCTGCCTGGGAGGCTGCCGATTGGAAGTCCTGCAATGTTCGGACCGGCAACTGTGTGCCTGCTGCCAAGCAAAATGGTTGATTGGGGGAAGGCGCAACACAAAAGGGGAGAACAAGCCGGAGACAGTTCCAGGCTGATTGGAGATGGAGGGGGTAGAGACGTTGGAGCTTCCCCTTCGTTGGAGGTCACGGTACTAGGTACGTAACTCTGCCGCGCGCCTTCCTCCAGATCGTCACTCAGCCTCCAATTGATTCCATCAAGTGGTAGGAATGCCTCGCTCTTGCCGTCTGAGTGCAGTTAGTCTATCAAAGAGCAACTTTGAACCTTCCTTATTCAGAGATGCATCGTCAGCATCGGCTCATCACTCAGTGCTTTTGGTCAACTGAAAGGCTCACCGCCTCAAAGTCCGGTTGCATTAAAAAGGTTATGCTTCAATCGGGTGCACGGTATCATTCAATCGGACAAGCCCCACATCACCGTTTGACGTTCGCAGTGGATCCCTTCAAGAGTCTCCACTCAGAACCTGTCCCCTGTCGATGGAGCACCTTGTCCCCCACACCAACCCGACCTCCAACTTCCACTTTGACTTTCACTTCTGTTCCTTCTCCAACCACTGAACCACTGGAAGCACTTGACCGCACCGCATTCATTTCTGCAACTTTGCGAGTCTGCGAACGACCTCCAGTTTGCAGACCGCAAGGAGGATTCTCACAGAAGGCTGACTGCGCCAACGAACCGTTCGCAAGAGAACGCGATATTCATGACTACATGTTCTCGTCAACCAGCTCGAGCTGTGCTGTGCTGTGCTTCAGTCAAACGATGGAGGGCGCGGGATGCCGGACATTCAAGACATCTCTCAGCTTACACAGTATCGAGCCGGTAGATCTACTAGCGAAGATGCACATCTGCCATCCTGGCCGATACAACAATTTCGTTGAGCTCGAGCTCCTCCCGAGAATGTCTGGACAGTCTAATTTGCCCATGTCTCCAGCGTCGCTCTCGCTTGTGCTCTTGGGACGAACTGATGGGGCCTCTGATATTTATCGAACACCCACAGGACAAAACAAGAAGCTCACTGGTGAATGTCCACCTCGTCACCACATATCTCGAATATTTCCCAGCTAGAACGCCAAGGAGGCTCGATTCCCAAGTGGCCCCCCAACGGGCAAGGCGCCCAATGCAGCCACAGCAACTACAGGTCTGACCGCAAATGCCATTCGAAACCGAGTTGCCATTCTGCCGATCCTGTTAGGCCTGTCCCCTATCGTCTGTCACCCGTCTCCCTGTCTCACCGGCCCTGTCACTCAGCCCCGGTCACCGACCGTCCTACGGCTAGCAGCCGACATGCGTAACCAAGATTTGCACTCTGAGGTTGAGGTGACAGCTCGACTTGGACCGTCTCTTCTTGAACGGGCACTTCGGACCCAAACCGAGACTGGGGCCTGAATCTGGACTGGATCAGACCTCAGTGCCGGCTAATTCCCCAACTTGCCCTTCTGCCCAAAAACAGAACCGTTGAACCGAACTTGGTTATCCTAGTGTTTTTGTTAGTTTCAACGATTGACACTAGGGGAACGAGCACAGACGAGATGAACAGGCTCATCTTTGTCTTGACGAGTCACTACTTCCCTCCGTCACCTAACCCATGAGGACGACAGACCAAGACATAGTCGAGCTGAGTCTGCTACTAAAAGGCGATGACCTCAACTCGAATCACATCACCACGTACAACTGCCGCCCTCTACTTCTCAGACCGGCCAAACGCCATGTCTCGGAATCCGGGCCTCTCCTGACGATATTGAAATGCGAGCGGGCGAAATGCACGACCATAATCCGAACCGGTTCGACAGATTAGACCATTGGCCTTATGAGCCAACAGTCAGTCTGTAGGCTTGCATACCGGTATTGAAGAAAAGGCTTGGCAACGAACAGGCGCAGAGCTGAAACAAGACTCTGGTCAAGGCCAGCTCGGCCCTACCGAATCACGATTGACCTTCTTAACCGGCCAACTCGTGATATGCTCTGGAGCCTATACTATACAGCGCTCGTGAGGCCGCTAACGCTACAACTCCCCCTGTACTTGCATTCAGGTTTCAACGTCGCCAGCGAAGCTCTCTCGCTTGGACCTCTTGGAAGATTCTTCAGAACCTTCGAAAACGCCAATTATTCCGCCAGCCTCGCACTCCACACGCGCTAACACGGAACTTGGACCGGAGCCACCGAGAGCTCCTCGAAACTGCGTGTCTTGGTGATGCATTAAGGACAACACTCGCCAGTTCCTATGAAGAGAGCCGTGAGAACAGATGTCCAGGCTATTGACTGGCAATTACACTGCAGCAATGCACGCGCAAACCGTCTCTGGATGAATCACCATGGTAGATGTGAGGTCCTTTGCAGAGCTACTCTCCGTACCTACCCTTACCTGGCATTTCTCAGTGCCGTTCCTGCATTACCTTTGGTGGTAACCAGCCTTCCTCGTCGACGCCACCATGTGCGTGTTCCTGAATATCGCCTTGTCGGGTGTGCCACTACCCACTGATGAACTTGCACAAGATTTTATATCTTGAGCGTAGAAACAGTTCTCTCTACCTCAGATACAAAGGATCTGGTCGTTTGTGCGGCGGAAGTCGGGACTCGGGACTCCGGGAGCGGTGCGGAAACAACCAAGCTTCATCACGGAGATGTCAAACGCCCCGGGCGTCATTTCCGTCAAGGCAAAGACCGTTTCCGAGCACAGAAAATTTGCGGTGTCGGAAATCCTCGCCTCATGTTGAGCCATGATGGAAGCCTTGGAAACATGTCCTTCAATGCATGCAAAGATGACAAGGCGATGGCACCGCACGGACGCTAACAAAGTCCAAAATAGGTCAGGGCAGCAATGCTTTGTATCACGTACACTGACAGAGCAGAAGAAGCCTCTTCTTTCAGCTTGGAAGTTGAACAAATGAATCAGCTCGTCGGTCGATTTGGTGCCATTCAAACATTCAGGAGATTGAGACGCCGAGATTTTGGAACCTTTTTGGTGAAGAGGGCTTCATCATTGTTCACCTTTGCCTCTCCAACGTTCACTTGGTAGGTATCCGTTTACGTACAAACTCCTTAAGTGAACCTGTTAAGGTGTGGTGACCAACCGCTTCTGGTACAGGATAGTTACATTTACATTTATCCAGAATTACCTGGCCTTGGCACTGATAGAAGTACCGAGTACACGCTTCGCACCCTTTTCGTAACTGAACCACTTCACTTGTTCGAATCGGGGAATGAGCACGGTACATGCGAAACGACTGGCAGAAAAAGACAGAGCATCGTTGAGCATCGTTCCTGAGAGGTGTTGCTCCTCAGGCATACCGTTCCCTTCAAAGTGGGGGGCTTTTCCCGTCCATCCCACCACTGACGACCCATGCCATTCATGCATGGCTTCCTATCACCCACCACAACTACTTTGCCGTAGTTTCTTTGCCAGACGTACAAAGCATGTCCAGGAGCAGGACCTCTTCTTCATCTGACCCTGTACGTAGCCTCTGAAGCCTTGGAAAGACACAAACTGGAACCAGGTCCTTCTCTATGCTTCCCTCTGCGGACTTGTCTTCTAGTCAGCACCCCATGGCCTATCACGACTTCTCATTCCAAAGGGGTAAGCTAAAACAGGGCAGATTCTGCTTATGGGTTATAAGGTGGGTTAAGTCTGCGAACGGATCCTCTCAATCTCTCTTGTTCCCCCAGGAAAGGAAGGGAACGGAGATTCAAGAAGGCAGATACAAACGGGGCTAAACGGTTCCTGTCAAATCACCAGTTGCAGTACCACGCAGCTATTATTATACGAGGCCACTACATGTATAGTATCCGGATTTTACATTGAGGATTGAATGACCTGACGAAACAGAGGGGAGAGAAACATTGACAGATCCCGGTCCATGATATCCCGGCCGACCCCGGCCTGCCTTGTGCTTGGCACATCCTCCCCGTCATGTCTGTAGGGATGCGTGAGCGGATGTGGTCAATGGCCACCTGGACTGGACTGGAGAAGAGGGCTCTACTGTACACACCCTCCTTGCCCTCCCCTTCGTTAAAGGACCAGACCGATGTAAGGCACTGACTCTGGCAGGCTTGGAAACACCCCGGTACCTAGTCACCTAGTATCCAGACGACATCCTCGTTGGCAATCATATATCGGTGTCCGCTCATCTTGCTACCCTGCCTACATAATATCATAGCTCCCCATCCTCTTGTTTATAGATGACCATTGAAGGATCCTTCTGTTTATTACTCTTACTATTCACATCAAGTTGTTATTTCTCTTCCTTCATATTCAACCCGTACCTCCTGGGACTTGGGAAACAGATAAATTTCAGTTCCCCCTCACCAATATCGCCACTCAGTTGAAAAGGTCTTTGAATACGGCAGCTTCGACTCGCTTCTCTGAGTGACGACAGGACACCTCAACCCCGGCCAAGTTCAGTCGCGGCTTCCGTGACCCGACGTTGTCTTTGTCAGATCAGAATATTGTTGGGAAGGCGCGACCTGTTAACAGGAGGTGGATTCTTCGACCAAGTTTTCTCCTCGCCCCACATCATTACCGACAACTATATCCACGACCTTGTGATGGCAACAGCATCGCCGCCGTCTATGGACGGCATGTCACCCGTCTACGAACTCAAGATCCGTCAACAGCCCAAGAATGCGCGCGTAGCTATCGGGAAAGAAAAAGGTGAGACCAGAACATACCTCGTCGCCTACACTGGAGAGGGCGAGATGCATCATGGCAAAACAATACTAACAAGACACCAAAATCAAAGCAGACAGAAAGCCCATCGATCCCCCTCCCATTATCCAGCTTGATATTCACCCTATGCGCCATCAAATACACAACCCTTATCTGATCCTCGTCTGCAAGCTTGTCGCCCCAGGTAGTACCGAGAATGACGATGCCAACCACCAGCAGCCCGAGCCCAAGGACAATGACCTAACTGGTTCCCTTTGCTCGTCTCCCTACGTTCTCAAGGACACCAACAATGCCCAAGGCCTGTTTTTCATCTTCCAGGATGTCTCTGTGCGCCGTGAAGGCACCTACCGCCTCGAGTTCAATCTCTTCGAGCTCAAGCCTTTGACCAGGGAGTGCATCGCCCTAGCCAGGACCACCTCCGAAAAGTTCGTCGTGTTCCCGCACCGATACTTCCCCGGAATGGCCGAAAGCACCTTCTTGACAAGGTCGTTCAGCGATCAGGGTGTGCGTATCCGACTACGCAAGGACAGCCGAAGCGTCAGCACGCGCAAGAGGGGTGTTAGCGCACTAGGGGTCGGGGCAGGCAGCGGTGGTGTCGTAGGACGTCTGCGGACCGGCTCGACGATAGGTCTAGGCGGACAACACTACTCGCCCATCACCATCTCCCACCACTCCCAGTCCCACGGTAGCGGCGGTAGCCACGATGAGCTCTCCCCAACGAGCACCAGCCCGATCCACCGCATCAACACCACCCTAGCCGGCCATCACCACCACGACCTCATCCCAGGCATCAGCCACTTGGACCGCGGCCAACACCACCGCGGCTCCCTAGCCTCCCAAACGTCCTCAAGCCTCCTCGACTCCCCCTCCAACACCATGCTCACCTCCCCCACCGTCACAGGCGTAGGCGGCTTCGGCGCCTCCACAGCCACCACCGTCGGCGGCGGCGGTAACTACTCCTTCACCGGCGTCGCCGCCGCGCAGCAGTACTCCTACCCCGGCGCAGCCCTCAGCCTGAGCACAGGCACCACCGCCGATGATCGGTACTACGATTACAACAGGGCTGGCAAGAGGCCTAGGTTGTTGCATGGTACCGGGGTGGATGATCCGCTGGATCATTCGTATGGGAGAGACCCTTACGGACGGGACCCCTACGATCATCATCACCGCGTGGTCAGCAGCGTTACGCTACCGCCCCATACGCAGGGGTATGCGGCGATGGATGCTGCGCATGGGTATGGCCATGGACGGCATCATGATTATTATGGGGCGACGGCCGCGGGGGCTTACTTTTGGGTCGGCGATGTGAACACTCCCAGGCATACTTCTGAATCATGACCGGACATGGTTGTGATTGCCTTGTAATCGGTTCAATTGGTGAGTAGTTTGCTATTAACTACCTTTCGATTCTGAGGAAGTTGAAACTAACTCGTTGGTGAGGCAGATGTTCTTCGCTTCTTGATCTACGTTGTTTCGCCCCATTTTCCCCTTTATTTTCCCGAACACGAATAAGAACACGATACCGCTCGCGCACAGGATGTTGCAGATAACAAGCTTTGTAATTGCTCCTTTTTCTCTTCCTCTTCGTTCTTCCCTTACACTTCACATTGCTTTTCCTTGCTCTCTGCCCCTTTTTGCTTCATTTTCCTTTCACGCTTTCGCCTTGCGTCCCTTTTCATGTTGCCCCCTTTGCGTTACGTTCTTACTCGTTGGTTGGTTCTGGAAAAACGGCGTCGACGGTGGTTTTTACCCTATGGCGGCGGTGGCTGGCGACGGCGCCCTCTGTTTCTCTTCTGGAACGGTCTGGTTGTTTATGGTGATCACTGGTAACTGGTGATGGGAACGATACCCCTTTTCCTTGAACTCACTCTCTCTACTCTTGTTGTCCTGTCTGGTTATTTTTCGATTGAAGGCTGAAAAGCAAAAGAATGAGGATGTGCAAACAAACTGAACTTGAAAAGTTACTTGGCTGGTGGGAGGATATCTAATTTTTGTTGGTTGTTGTTCGGAGAAGTTTTGTACGGACAAAAGCACATAGCACAAGATAGTAACGGAAACAGAACGGAAGATTCACATCTTGCAGACAGTGGGAACACAAGTTTGGCGATAGTGAAGAGATGTCAATTTGCCGGCCGTCTCGGTAAGATATGATAAGGCGATCGAACAAAGAGGTTGTCAACGGGTCGAGGAATGGTGTATGGCGTAGTGACGTGGAGTGACAGCCCACAACACTCCTCGCACTAGCTCGACGCATCTGTCCTCTGCCCGAGACGCGACCCGTTCGCGACCGACTCTGGGGGAACTTTTTTTTCCCCCTGTTTTGGAAGGCACGCGACAGATCAGGTTGTCACAGGCTGCGATGCTTGGCATGGTGTTTTCGTCTCATGCCAATAACGAATCTGAGCATCCCTCTTGGTACGGTCCTCAGCGACTACCAATATCAATCCCTCTTGTCACTTGACAGCTGCCGTCCCATTCCAGTTCCAGTTTCAGCCCTAGTACCCCCATCCCCCTCACCACCTTCGTTCATCCCCACTTCGAGTTCAGCCTGTTCCAGAGCGTCTGATCCACCGGCAGTACACTCCCATGCCTCAACCCCGCCGGCCACCCGGTCCTCGAACTCGCCGTCCACCCACTATTCACCCCCGGATTCGAACTCTCATACGGCCGATACCCATCACTTCCATAAAAGTCCAACAACAAATGACACTTCCCCGGCGCCGTATTATCCCAATACGCCGCCGGCCCTTCTACATCCGATTGGATAATGGCTGAGGAACCCCCCGCGCGGGTCCAAGTCCCGAAAAGACCGGTGGTGGAAGTCTCGACGAAGACGGTTTTTAGGGATTCGTCTTTCATGAAGCGGAGGAAGGATTGCGAGGTGGCGTTAAGGGGGTTGAGGGGGAGGATCGTCAGGTCGATGATGTTTGTGGGAGAACGGTCGATGTACGTCTGTGGAGTGGAGAAGGTGCGGAAGTCCGAGGTGTAGGCGTAGCGGATGCGAATGGGGGAGGGGGTGCCGGTGTGGTTTGGGTCGGTGGTTGGGTACTGTTGTGGGGTTGTTTTAGTTGGTTGGTAAAGGTAGGAAGATAGGAAGGTGGGAAGGAGGTGAATGGGGAGGAGAGAAGGAGCAAGTGAAGGAAAGGAGGGGACGTACAAATTTAGAAGCCCAATGAACGAGATATTGACCTTTCGCGGGATCCCAAATGGCTTCAGGTGCCCAGACCATGCCAGCTGTATTGTCCTCTACCACCACCAATCTCTCGTTGACCCAGGTGATTAGATCGGTGCTTTCCCAGACAAAGATCCCCTTGGAGCCTTTGCGTTGTGCTGCATCCCATGTTGTCTGTTTCATTCATCGTAGTACCGTCAATAACCTAGTCCTGGCCATAACCTCCCACCTCTCCTATTGTTGACAACACTCCAGCAATAACGCACCTTTCCAATATTCAAATCCGTCCCAATGATATACCACTTCTTCCCCGCCTCGCTACCTCCACCCGGAACGATAGTCGGGTCCCGAACACCTCCTGTCCCCTTGGTCGGCTTGAAGATTGGCGAGCCTTTGTTTGAAGCCTTGAACGAGATGGGATTGTTGCCGTTGCTGAGGTAGAAATAGACGTATGGATCGGCGCCGAGGAAGAAGACACCCAGGTATCCGGCGAGCGATGGGTCGGCGCGCTGGGCTATCTGGTTATCGTGAAGACCCAAGGGTGTGGTGTCAATGACGAGGGCGCAGCAGGCCCACGCCCAGGTAGAGACGAGGACAGTGAGACTGGGGAGCCTCATCTTTGGCCCGCAGGACGCACTCGTAGGATAAGGTCTGGAAGAAGGGATGTTGAAGCGGCTCAGGCGGTCTAGGTACCCGGAGAAGCAAGGTGTGGCTGCAGGCACCAGGAACATCTGGGATTCGAAAGACATTTATATCCCAAGAAGCTCATCTACCTTCCCCATAGAGCCATCTATATGCCACTACCCTCCCATGCGAGAGCCCCCTCCCGATATTGACGTACTTGTATTCTAAAGTGTGGCTCCACAAACTCCACATGGGGCCCTGAAACATCAAAAGTTGGGGTAACGAGGCCCGGGGATTAGGTGACATTTAGGCAAAGGAGGAGGGCCGAGAGAGGTTGTAAATGGCTAAATCAGGCCCGTCATACCCCAGATTGATCGGAGAATGTTGCAGTCCAAGGTCGATCTCCAAATTTTCTGGGATAAATCATTCAGATTCGATTGCTGGAAACAAGATTCTCCATGCTGGGCGGCCAAGGACCGAACGGTGTTCGTGGCTACTACAACGCTAGGAAAGGGGGTCCCGTAGCCGAGACATCCAAAAGAGAGTGCCGTTGAAGGTTTGAGAACATGCGCTCCAATCATGTTTCGCCTAGTTCAACCTCCATGTTTGTGTGGTGGTCTCTGGTGGATATAAGATCGATTTCGTGGCCGGCGTTATTCATGGCGTTATCGAGCATTATGCGGAACGCGTGAGCCCGCATGTCGAATGATGCTTCCTCCTGGACCAAAATCTGAGAGAAGCTGCTCTCCAAGTTCGGATTGGGAGCAATGGTTGTGCCATCCCAGTTGTCAACGACCTGTGGGGCTGGCGATGAAGGGGTATGGAATGAGCTTTCGGGATGGCTAGCAGTGGACTGGCTGTCGTCACTGATTAGGACAGGTTGTTCCCTCATTCCAAATATCTCTTCCATCAGTTTGTCGTGTCGAAATGAACTGCCGGAGCAGTGTTTTCCGAACAAGTGCTCAATGGTAATACCTAACGAAACCGAGCATTAGTAATTGGTAATGGCCATGCTGACTGAGGTCACCATACCTTGTTCGAGCCACTCGCGCGGGTTAACAGTGTTAGGCCATACATCTTTGGGTTTGAAGGCGTCGACCAGATGACAAAGTTCGGCATACGACGAGTGGCGCGAATAGGGAAAGGTGATGATGCTAGGCAGTGTTCCTTCGGCTCTGCTGTTCACGGCCAGAAGGGACCTGTCCTGAGCTATCTGAGATTTCGACTTGTTAATCAGGTCTCGCAGGAAATTGAGGAGCGCAGTCTTGTTATCTGCACCAGAGGTGAGCAGGTCCATGCCTATCTCGAGTTTGGAGCCGCTCGCAAAAGACTCGAGAGGTAGCAGTTCGACCTTTTCAGCCGATTTCTCAAGCCAGCGGATACTGTCAGAATTAGTATGAGAATAACCTCAGGATACTGGAGGGAAATCTTACAACTTCATGACCATCTGGATTTGTACCTCAGACAAGTGGTCTTGCTCTTCCTCAGGCTCAAGATCATCACCGCCTCCACCAATGCCAAGTTCCGGTAGATCTTCACCGTTATTGAGGTGTATAAGGACGGGATGTATCTGGACTATCGGATTTTCTCGAACTGTTTTGCAGTAGTTGCCCTTCTCGCAGCTATGGAGGCGGACGTTTTCATCCAATGTCAGGCAGCCCGGGTGGTACGAATTACCGCCCATAAATCCCACAAGTGCCGGAGCCTCAGGAGACAAGTGATGCAGGACACCAACGCCGCGCTTGTTGCCTGGATCCCTAGCAAGGAGGGACTGATAAATACTCATCTTGTATTCGTCAACGTGGACCTATCAAGGTCAGCTGACAACCGAGCAAATGGAAAAGGCGTAATTCTTACTCTTGACCCTAATGCCTTGGACAGGGCAACCCACACATCTTCGTACCCATATGTCCAGGCCTGAAAGTGGAAGATAGTATTGGGAGGATACTTGGAAACCTTGTCCAGCAACTCGCTGATGCCCTGAGCCTTGGTGGGAAACTCGATGTCCTCGATAAAGGATGTGTCGAGGTAGATGATATCGAGTGTCTTTAGACCATATGCATACTGAACCATAGATGGTGACCTTGCAACGGCGTTGACATGCCATGGTTCGCCCCGAATGTCCCCAGTATAAAGGGCCGCCTTCCCTTGTCCCTCGAACAAAAACATGACAGCGCCAGGGCAATGGTTGGCGTCCAGCAGGGTGACTTGGATATGGTTCCCTGGCTCGAGTTCGAGTTCGACCGGGGTGTCAAGAGGGAGTGGTTTCAACAAGTTCTTGAGGTGCTTGTAGGACAGCTGTCGAGCCTCCAGGATGCCTTGGGCATAGTTGATACGGCGAGACACGGTCTCTAGGCGGAGCAGTATCTCCCTGGTGGCGGCAGAGCAATACACGCTATGAACGGTTAGATATAGCCAGCCGTCAAGAGGGCAGAGTTTTCGACTAACAATGGTGATCGCAAGGTGTCGAGACCAGCAAGGTGATCGGTATGGACATGGCTCAAGAAACAAGCCAGTGGAGGCCTGCGGTTTGGGTGGTTGCGGAAGAAGTCGACTAGGCCATGGAGAGTGGTTAGCCATGGAATCCAAACAAGACGGATGGGTTGGAGGCCATGTTCTCACCTCTGATGTCGGGGAACTCGGCCAACAAGCCGTTAAAGGTGGACATGTCGAACTACTCGCATCCTCTTTCTTGTCACATTGAGACATTTGGCCCTGTTGCGATATTGGAATGGCGTAACATTGCGAGGCAAGATCAGACGGAAGGAGCCACACGCGACCTTGCAAGGCTGTCTCCACGATCCCAAGGCAGAGAGATCATGTGGAGTTGAAGAAGGGATGAGGCGCGAGGCTCGTCATAGGGCTGAAGAAAACAAAGACCAAGACCCCACCAGTTCGGTTGCCTAAAAGCCAACCCCCACTACGGGCCAGGTTGGGGTAACTGTTTACAGTTGGACCACGCCCCTGAAGTACCCCGCAACGCCCAGGCCCTGAGCCCCTGAAGTGACGTGCCTTCCTTGTAAGCATTGACAAGAAATACCAATCCGCGTCGACCTCGATCCTCGTCAACTTCTTGTCCATGTTTCATCGAGGAGTATACCCGGACCAGGAATAAGCAAACATGGCGCCAACGACAACCGAACCCCTTGGGCACGACCAAAATGTCTTCTTCCAAGTGTCAACCAATATTCGCTAAACGATAGACACAATGGCGACCACCAGTCTGAGCTACCACCTCCTCGAGTCGCTGCTGGCCAGTTTGACTCTGGGTCGCATAACGGCGCTTGTCATCCTCCTTACCATTGCGAGTTTCGCGATCGACTCGACCAAGAAGTCAACGTATCCCAAATCGTTGCCTCGAGTCGGCTACACTGGAGGAATCCGTGCGACTATTCGCAATTGGATGAACCTCTCCAACTATCACAACTGGGTCCAAGAAGGTTACAACAAGTATGGCAAACACGGCCGCTCCTTCGTCACTCCCGCTTCGCCCAGCCAGCCGGACGAAATCGTCGTTCCCCGAGAACAGATAGCCTGGATGGTCGAACAGCCCGAGACCGTTCTCAACACCCAAGAAGCCCACAAAGATGTCCTCTTCGGCGCCTACAACTTCTTCGATGTCGATAACCACTTCCCTACCAAGGTGATGCACAAGCACCTGGCCCGCAACCTCGTCGGTCTTCTCCCCAACATCCAACAAGAAGTAGCCGACTCCATCGACATTGCCTTGGGCACCGACACCGAGAACTGGAACACCATTAACCTCTGGGAGACCCTACTAGCAATTGTCCCCCGTGTCATGAACCGCCTAGCCGTCGGCCTGCCTCTCTGCCGCAACCAAGCCTTCCTCTCCAGCCAAGTCAGATTCGCCGACGACGTCTTCCGCAATTGCTTGATCCTGACGCTCTTCCCGACGGTCCTCCACCCGCTCGTCGGCCGTCTCGTCACCCTGCCCAACTGGTACCACTTCCATCAAGGCTACCGACTGCTCAAGCCCGTCATCGAGCAGCGCCTCCGGGACTACGAGCGCTTCGAGTCCGGCGAATCGCAAACACCACCAGAAGAATCCCTCATCACCTGGCTCATCCGCCAAGCCAAAGCCGACAACCTCCCGCACGAACAGACGCCCTACATGATCGCCATGCGCCTCCTGCCCATCGAGTTCGCCGCCATCCACACCACCGTTATCACCTTGCACGCTTTATTTCTCGACCTCTTAGCCTCCGACCCTGCCAAGGACTACCTGTCTATCTTGCGCGAGGAAACCAGTACCGTATTGCAGCCTGAACCTAATGGCATCTGGACCAAAAACGGCCTCGCCCGGTTATACCGCACCGACTCGGCCATCCGCGAAAGTATGCGTCTGTCGACCTTCAGCACGGGTCTCACTCACCGTAAAGTTGTAGCGAAGGATGGAATCACTAATCCGTTTGAGGGGTGGCATGCCCCCTACGGAGCGATTCTGATGGCGAACATGAGCGTGCAGCATGACCCAGAGATTTACGAGGATCCGAAGACGTACGACGCCTTGAGGTTCTCGAGGGTGAGGGAAGAGTATGAGGCTCGCTCGCAGATGGAGAAGCGGGATACAGAGGAGGCGTTGAGGATCAAGAGGTTGGGGTTGGTGACTACTAGTAGTGAGCATTTGCCTTTTAGTCATGGGAGGCATGCTTGGTTAGTATTTCCTTTGGTTTTTCTACACACTTTACCTTCTTCCACTTCCCACCTTCAGCCACTTCCCCTTTTTTCCATTGAGTGGATGCGTTGCTAATTCACAACATGTTACAGCCCCGGCCGTTTCTTCGTAGCCCACGAAGTCAAAATGATGCTAGCCCACATCCTCCAAAACTACGACATCAAGCCCATCGCCGAGCGACCGCGGCCGACGTGGGTGGCACATACGATCATCCCGGCGCTGGACGTCAAGATTGAGGTTAGGCGGCGGAGGAAGGATTGATGGTCCTGCCGTTTGCTTGATGTAAAAGTCCTTTTGTTTTTGGATGTCAGATGGTTGATTCTCTTGGATACCTGGATCTCGGGCAATATCAAGGGACACGAAGGGATATGAAGGGGATATGATGGGATAACATTAAGAGACATGAAGTGATATCCGTAATGTGTAGACATGAAAAAAACACGCATAATGTCCATGATCACCAACCACTTGGCCTTTTCAGTCTTGTCTATCTCCACCATTATTTGCAATTTTGGTGGGAGACCGCGATTCCTATCCTCAGGCTGGTGCCAGGCCATACATCCGCAGGGACGTGGAAAGAAAGAGCTTGTCGAGGCAGGCATCATGCAGATACCCTCCAACAAACCCTATGTTAAGATTTGTAAGTAACTATACAAGCCGCAATGATATTGACATTTGACGTGGACGTTGTCTCGATGGCGATATCGTATTGCATCATGATCCGGTGCCGTGGAGTGTGGACAAACATCGATCTCACCAATAATAAGTGAGGAATGCATTTCCTTCTTGCTCACATCCTAAAGAGACCGGCCGTGAGAAGACACTGAGGAGACCTTGACGAGACTCTGAAGAGAACACACTTCCATCCATCCATTCAACCGCCGTGTCGTTACTCTTTTCTTCTCTCCAGTTAGTCACTCAGAATCCGGTCCTTTTGTGGTTCTCACTTCTTTTCCTTCTCTTCTCTTCTCCTCTTCTCTTTCGCTTTGTTTTTGTTCTATGCTGCGCTATTCTCTCATCTTATCTTCAACTTACATGCTTTCCTCCATTTATAATCTAACAACTAAACGTACAAACATTTTACACCCATGCTCCCGAAACCCAAGGACCTATTGGGGCACTACCCCTTTGCCTACCAAAACGTTACACTTGCTCAGGGTGTCAATT
>RAON01000276.1:0-33871 GCA_009805295.1 Neurospora sp. FGSC 6877
TTTTTTTTTTTTTTTTTTTTTTTTTTTTTTTTTTTTTTTTTTTTTTTTTTCTTTGCTTTAGGGAGAGAGAGAGGGAGGGAGGGGGTTGGTTTTTATTTGTTTGGGCGTTGGAGGATGGCGAGTGGATTGGCCGGCAGTTATTTCTCTGATGAACGACTGACAACATCTTAATTTGCGGTGTACGCGTATTTGTTGGGGTAATTGTACGAGTTTTGTCAAAGAAAGAACCCATTGCTGTGAGATCACGATGCATTTGATGTCGAGGTTGATGCCTTGACGTTGGTCAAGGAGGCACGTGGTGATAGGTTATCGGTGTTATTGATGACTGATAAGGCATTGCAATGAGGCCAAGGGAAATGTTAACGAGGGACTTGTGCAGTTCTGAGAGATGGTCAACTTGAGGTAGAACTTCTTCTTCTGCTTCGACCGTATCGTCTAATAATATGCTATTACCGGGATATTCTGGGGATTCAATTTTTGCCAAATTTCCTATCGACTCTGCTGACTTCGTCGACCACTCTTTTCTTCCTCTTGTATGTCGCTCTGTGCTTCTGATCCAAGCCTCTCACTAACAATCCACAACTACCCCCCGCCACGGCGCAATCGGCCCCACCGTTCGGCCGGCCTTTGCCTGCCGGAGGTCCTTCATCGATAGTGCGTCACAAAATGCGACCCCGTTCCTGCCGTCCGATGCCGCCGTCGCGAAAGCAAATCTGCAGAAAATAGCTCCGACCATCCTGCCGAAGACAAATACCGTCGACCTGCCTGGACAAGTTGTGTTTCGAGGCCAATGCTCTGGAAAGACAGAAGCTTAAGACATTCAATTGGTTTCCTCGCAAACTTGGTCGACGGTTTGTCTGGACGACATTGAGTCCTTATCAGCACCTCCCAACGACCGCTAATATCCAACTTTCCCAATCGACGGGAGTCATCCAGTTAACCATTGCGTGCGCGCATCACCGTCGCTCGACCCTACCAAACTTCGCGACTTGCGCCCCCAACTCGACCAGCCTTCCCCCCTCCGATCCTCCTCGACATTTCCTTGATCCAATCCAAAACACCGCAAACATGTCCACCCAATCCTCCCCACCACCCTTCCAAACCGCCCTCCTAGCCGGCGCCCTCGCCGGCACCACCGTCGACCTCTCGCTCTTCCCTCTCGACACTCTCAAAACTCGTCTCCAATCGGCCCAAGGCTTTTTCGCCTCAGGCGGCTTCCGCGGCATCTACCGCGGCGTCGGATCCTGCGTCATCGGCTCTGCTCCGGGAGCTGCCTTTTTCTTCGTTACTTATGAGGCTACCAAGGGGTTTCTTTCTGCTCCAACGACGTCGGCGGGTTCGACAACACATATGGGGGATATAAAAGGGGATGGGAAAGGGAAGGGGTTGAGTCCGGGTGTGGTTCATGGAGTGGCGGCTAGTTTGGGCGAGATCGCTGCTTGTGCGGTCAGAGTGCCGACGGAGGTGATCAAGCAGCGGGCGCAAGCGGGTCAGCATGGCGGGTCGAGCTTGAGCAGTTTGCTGCACATTTTGCACCAGCGCAGCGCGATCGGTCTCACGGGTGTATGGCGCGAATTGTATAGGGGCTGGGGCATAACCGTCATGCGCGAAGTCCCCTTTACCGTGTTACAATTCCCGCTGTGGGAATCTCTCAAGAAATGGGGACGGGAACGTCGCCAGAAGACCGGAAGGGGACTTTTTGGGGACTCAGCCATGGGTAAAGACGACAAAGACGTGAGCGCCCCGGAGAGTGCATTGTATGGAAGTCTGGCGGGCGGGTTCGCGGCGGCGTTGACGACGCCGTTGGATGTGCTTAAGACGAGGATCATGTTGAGCGAGAGGAGGGAGGGGGTGGTTAGTGTGATAAGAAAAATTTGGGGGGATGGGAAGACGAAGACTGGGAGTGGAATCAGGCCGTTCTTTAGCGGGATTGGACCGAGGGTGATGTGGATTAGTATCGGAGGAGCGATTTTTTTGGGGAGTTATCAGAGTGTTGTTAATGCTTTTGAGGGCACAACGAGGAAGAGCAAGAGCGGTGGGGAGCTGTCGCTCTAAGGAAGGGTATGGTTATGTGGGTTTTGGAGCGTTACTGAGAAGAGGGAAAAGCGTTCGTTGCTGCACGGTCTTAGAGAAAAAAGGGATAAGCTCGATGGCACTAATTTTCGACATCGATACAGACGAGATGAGCGAGAAGAACAGCATATACATAGACATAGAGTTCAAGATACCCCAGTAGGAGTAACAACAATCAAGTTACACCCCTTATGTACAAAAACCCTTACCGTACTATATAAGAATACCCGCTAAGAGTCGAACAAAACGCTTTCTGAATCTCCAATGTTGAAACATCTCAGAAAACAGAACGAATAAAAATAGAGAAGCAGGCAGAAAAGAAAAACATGATATACAAACACGCTGACTCCAATATAAACAAGAGATACAAGTCATCCACCGTCCAATCATGATGACAGGCAGTGACGGCACGAATTAATAATAACCAAATCCTTCCAGGGACGTCCATGACCTCCCCTCTCTGACAGCCTCATCTTCCTAAGCTGCTGCTGCCACGGCTTGTCCGACCTGCCCCTGACCGGCTGCTGTCCCTGCTGTCGGTGACTCCTGACTCTGGCGTTGTTGGCCGTTATCGGTAACGCTAGGGGATGGCGTCGACGGGAACAGAATTTCCTTCTTTCCGTTGGCTTTGTAATGGAGGACAATATCATTACCGCCCTTCCAGACGTGTGCGCGCAGGGTTGCAAGGCTCATGGTGTTTGGGAGGAGCTGGTTTCGGGTCCATGTCAGCACAACAACAGCAACAACCCAGTTTGGCAGTAGGGTTTGGTTAGACTCACCTGTTCATTGCAGTACAGCTCCAAGTACTCCTCCGGCTTCATCGCGTCTGGGTCCGGATTCTCTGGGTCGGCAGGCGGATCGATCCTCTCCGCCACGTACGCCAGTATCTTCTTCACCCTCAGCATCCTATTCGCATTCAGGCGATTATTCCCGTCCGCCACCGTGATGGCCGGCAGCGTGTCCTGCCACGGGTACAGTACAAAAGACACCTTGACGGGGTCTTTAGGTGGGATGACGTTCAACAGCAGGACCTCACCGAGCCACTGGGGGCCCTTTTGCTCGATAAGGTCCACGTCGGCACCCACAGACTCCACGGTTCCCCGATACAGCTCGGCTGAGCCGCCCGACGTCTCTTCTTGGATGATCACCTTGGTACCTTTGGGTAGTTTTAGCACCGGTGTGTCGTTGGGCAGGCTGGGGCAGATGCGTGTTTCGACAACCATGTCGGGGTTTTCGATCAGTTGCTTCTCGTACTCGTTGTGGATCTTCTGGATCACACCGTGGAAGCTATCGGCGAACTCCTTTTCGTGATTCGAAGAGGATTCGGACTCCTCGGCCTTTTCGTCCACCACGGCTGGCTTATCGGCGACGGCATTGGAAGCTGAGCGACCGAGCTTTTTGCTGCCAAATGACATGTTCATCCGGAACTTCTTTCCAAACGGCGTGCCGGGGCTCTTAACTTCCTTATCCTTATCTTTCTCCTTGTCCTTCTCCTTTCCATTCTCAGTCGACGTCTTTCCGGCCTTATCTTCTGACGGCCGAGACTCTGCAACCGGCGCGGGAGTTTGTGCTGTCTTGTTTGCGTCTGCGTCTGGTGAATGGATTGTGTCTGAAAAGTAATCGACACGTTCGGCAGATTGTCTATTCGAAACTTGCGACGAGAACCTGTCGAGGGGACTGAGAGGCGTCCCGAAGTCCGTTCCTGGTCCCATGGGCGAGCCTGGCGTAGCAAGTCCGATTGCAAACCCTGGTGTGGCAGGAGGAAACCGGGAGCCATTTGCCCGCGGCGTCGCAACCTGCGAGTCGAAGCCACCCGGCGGAGGAGGGATTGATATCGATAGCCCGGGGTTCACCCTCCCGACGGCTGCCCGTTTTTGTGATACCTCGTTCAACTTGTGTCTGTGTGCCTCGTCGCGTCGTATCTCTTCATCTATTAGGTTTGCAAAAAGATACCGTAGAATCCACTTTCCAAGATTTACTGTGAAGGGTTAGCACAATTCAAGGTGACAGTGATCGGTGATGAAACGTACTCCTCTGGTCTTCCCGGAACTCCACAGGCTCTTCCAGCGTGAGTTCATCGGCATACGCCTCGGCGTCAAAGCAGTTGAATGGCTCTAGGACCACTGTTAAGTTGCCCGAGCTAGTGTCTATCGAGCACCATGGAGCCACGGCCTCTAGGGTATTGACCTCGGGCTCTACATCCTCCAAATGTCTCTTTCCAAAACTCTTGATGGGTTTACACTGATTGAGACAAGACAGTCAGCACAAGTCACGTCCACTGTCACAGTCATAAGATTCAGGAAACTGAGATGTCTCACTTTGATCAAGTCCCACAACACTACATCCCCAGCCGTGTCCAGTGTCAGGACCCGTCTCCTGTCATTCAGAAGACGGTGCTTGACCAGGCCAAACTGGCCCTCGATCGTTTCTTCCGGTAGGTGGTGTATCGGCTCGACTACGCTTACCGCGGGGTCTGGTATTATTTCAGATCCCTTTCGTGTGTGTGTTGCTACCGATTCTGCCCCATCCCGGCTGAGAGCAAGCGGGAAGGAGGCCGTGTTCGAGATGCGCAAAATGGACTTGGCCGGAATCTCCCGCTTGGGGGTAGGTGACCCTGCTGGCATCGGGGACCCAGACTGGAAAGTGCTCTCCCTGCTCCTCGTCGACACAACGGAGGCCCTCTGAGGCCGGAATCCCCCTGGGAGCTGAATGTCAGCAGTTGTGTCGACGCTCTGCCAGCGGTTAATCGATGACCGTGACGTCGCCGTCCACAAAGAGTTTCCACAAGCGACAACCTTGCTCACGCCATCGTGCTCCTGTGCGACGGCCAAGGACAGGCCATCGTCCAAGTCACCCAGGGTGCCTCGCACATCTGTCTTGACCACCAAGCCCGACCGATCACTGCTGTAGAAGACGCCAAGTTCAGGGTCTTCGGCAAACAGAGACCATACGCTGTCATTGTGCATGGTGAGCGTGTGCATGCACCTGCCTGCAGTGACGCTCCAAACCTTGACCGTCTGGTCAGAACTGGCCGTCATGACCATGTCGCCCGAGGAGCTTACCAGGATGGCCCGGATGTTGTCGGTATGACCTACGAATTTCGTGATGCGCTTGCCCGTCTTGGGATCCCATAGTCGAACTACGCTTTCGGGACCACCGCTGGCGAGGATGGAGTGGTTGACGGCCAAAGCATAAACGCTACCCTTTTCTCGCACCTCCTCACCACTGACATCGATCTCCAGTCGCTTGCCGGCGCCCGACAAATCCCAGAGGTATATTTTACGGTCGAGACCTCCCGAGGCAACCCAGTTCGTAGACTGTGACGGTGTCGCAACGCACTTGACATAATCGGCGTGCTGGCCAATGGTGGCTGGTTCTTTGGTGTCGCTTCCGTGGGGTCGCCATACTTTGACAAGGAGATCGGACGAAGCGGATACCACCGCGGAATGTTGTTGGGCTAAAGCGAGATCGTTGATCCAATGTGTATGCGCTTGTGTTTGGGAACGGAATCTGGTCGTCTGCTTGGTCCTGGCATTGGCGCGCGAGGATGAGGTATCGACAACGGCGGAGTGGGAGGAAGTCGGGGCAATGCAGTCGGGGTGGACGTCCCAGGCGCATACTATGCCATCACGGCCGCCGGAGTAGCTGTGTCGTGTCAAATTGAATCAGTACATGAATGGGATTCGATCGATATCGGTGGGAAGACGAGGATGAGGGTATATGCTCACAGAATAGCATTGTCGCGATCGACGGCGAGACCATTCACACCGAGACGATGGCCACCAGGTGAGGAGTTTGGGAGCTCGAGAACTGAAGCAGAGTAGGAGTGTGGTTAGCCGTGCGCCCCGTGTTGCGCCCGAACGGAATTGAAGACGAAAAAGACGAACCATAGCTAATTCTTTGGCGAGCCTTTTTGGCCATGTCGTAGATTAAAGGGCCGGGAGAGCAATCATGCGCGAGTGTTTTGTTTTGTACGTCTGCTATGACGGATGGGAGCTGAGCAGTGGGGACCGGGGATGGTCGGGTGAGCGCTGCGGGTTCAACGGCCACGCACGATGGCTTTTCGTTCTCTTGGCGTATGTTGTATGTTGTAACCGACTATTCGACTGGACGACGAGCCCCCTCCGATCGATGTATCAAAGTCTAAAGAACGGTACCTGCTTATGGAGGGATAAGATAAGATGACGTATATGGCTTGTGACGAGTAAGAGTGGACGCACGAGGGTGGATAAGACGTTAAAACCGTTCAGCTGCTGAGGAGTGTTGAAGTGGGTGGATTTAATGTCTGGGCTGCTTAGTAGATCATGTGTGCACTGCCTGGTGATGGGTGGATGGATGCAAGCCGGATCTTACTTGTAGAAGGCGGGAAGAGGGGGAGCTGGTGATGTGGAGAGGGAGAACAAGAAAAGGAAGAAAGCAACGACTTGAACTGGGGAAATCGAAGGGAAGGGATGGGAGTGAGAGTTGGAAATGGAAGTCGAATGTCGGATGCTACCACCTACAGAGGGAAGTATCTAGTGTAAGTTGGGAAATACCTGCGATTCGTTGAGCGTTGAGGAAAGAATGGAACACACTCGGACAAGACGTCTTGGCATTCTGGATAAAGTAGTTTATTCCAAAGCAGCTGAAGAGAAGCCTCCAGCTTGGGATTTTCCAATTGCACATGCTACCTGTTGTGTATCCAAGTCTGGTAACATTCGACGCCGGGCATGTTGAAGTCTTTGGAAGTTGGTAATTCGTTGATAAAGTTCCGAATGCTCGATCGAAAAGAAATGGAAGCTTCCAAAGTTGGGGAAGTGGAAAGGACAGCAAAGAACTTTGTACTCTATATCTCAAGGTACTTCGAATCCAGAATGAAAAAGGTGTAGCTAAGTCGCTTTTCGGGTACCTCTGCAATATCTATACATGCACTCACTATAACCTGAGCTAGGATAGGCGTCCAAGCGCTGTGGATGCCACTGCAGTGCGAGCCTGGAGCACAAGTGAGAGCTCGAGCCACATCACCAATTAATTGTTAGTGCAGTTCTGGTGGCTGTCATCGTCAAGCATTCTGGTACTTCATCTCCACTCTGTCATACACATCCGGATCATCCATCCTCCTCCTCCAACCGCAAGGTGAGGTGAACACACCACATCTGGACAGGCGATGGAATGGTCACGCCGCTACAGGTCTTCCATCGCAGCGCCCGGGCAATCAGCGCCCGCGAGTTCGAAGATGCTCTCCACGCAATATGCCTCCCCCGATTCCCTCCGGCCTTCAGTCCCAGGCATCGCCATATCGGCTGTGCTATAAGCGGCGGCGTGGATTCCATGGCCTTGGCCTTTCTATTCAACCGGCTTAAACAAGAGAAAAATATAAACGCTAGCGTTTCCCCTAACGAGCAGTTCCGCATCAGCGACAACATTCTAGGCAAGGTCCGTGCCGTCATTGTCGACCATGGATTGCGCGAGGGCAGCGACGAGGAGGCACAGAAGGTAGCACATGCCATCAAGACCAAGATTGGCGATTTGGTTGACCCTACTATTGAGACCATCAACTGGGAGTCTGAACTCGGGCCCGGTGTAGACCCCAAGACTCATCCAAGCATCGAACCCTTGGCCCGCAAACTTCGCTATGCCGCCATTGCGGGCGTGTGCCAGCGTCACAATATTTGCTCCATCTTCACAGGCCACCATGAAGATGATCAGTACGAAACCGTCCTGATGAGGATGATAAGCGGCCGTGGCTACCGTGGTCTTCAGGGTATCCCAACCGCCGTAGACATTCCGGAGTGCTACGATACTCATAACGTCTACCAGAGTGGTTACCTGGATGACCAAGAGTCCGCCAGCCCATTCTGGACCAGGATGCCGACGGGCAAGCGGATGAAGAAATACCTGAAGTACAGCCTGCGTGATCAGCTCGACCCGCAAATGCTCCAATATGAAATGGCTTATGGCATGAGGAGTGATGGAAGCCAGTACTTCAACGAGTACCAGCGCACACATCGCAAGTGGGGAGACTACCCTCCAGTCCCAGAGGTCGAGGCCGAGGATGGCGGCATAATGATCTACCGCCCTCTGCTTGGCTTCAGCAAGGACAGGCTTATTGCCACATGTGAGGAGAACGACATCCCATGGTTCGAAGATCACACGAATGCAGACCCGACTTTCACTCCCCGCAATGCTATCCGATATTTGGTCAAGCGTCACAATCTCCCAGCCGCCTTACAAAAGCCCGCCATCTTGCAGCTTGCAGCACGGTGCCGCGCTAGAGTTGCCGCCGAGGAAGCTGAAGCCGGTAGGGTTCTCGAGCGACTATATGTCCACGATCTCGCAACGACAGCTGGGACAGTAGAGGCCGAAATGCCCAGGTTCAAACTACCAGGAGGTCCCAGACTGTCTCGGAGGTCTGCTGTTTGGCGCAAGAAGCGTCTTATCCACTATCGCACCATTGCGGCTATCATCGTCCGGAGACTGATCTCGTTGGTAACACCTAACCATAACCTGCCAACCCTTGCGGACCTCGAATACTCTGTCTCGTTGCTCTTCCCGGAGTTGAGGCTCCCCGAGGAAAAGGAGACCCCAACACTCCAAGGTGAACCCAAGGGCTACATGATCTCTGGCGTACACATGGATCCGCTGATCCAACCCAACGGCTCCATCCGCTGGCGACTCTCTCGCGCGCCTTACCAAGCCAGGACCCCCGCCCCAACCTTACGATTATCCCAAAGCGCCTTAGCCTCGCGTTTCCTCAAGGAACCCTCCGAATGGGCCTGGGCAGGCTGGACAAAATGGAAGCTCTGGGACGGCCGCTACTGGATCCGGCTCCGCCACCGCGCGCCCTGTCCCGTGCGCGTCGCCCCCTTCGAAGCCGTCTACCAAAAGGACTTCCGCGAGGGTCTTCTTCTTGGCCAGAAGCTCAAGCACAAGGAATTGCTCACCAGTATGCTGAAAGTGTACGCGCCCGGCCGCATCCGGTACACGCTGCCGGCCGTGTACGCGGAGACCGATCTCTCCAGACTCATCCACGGCAACGAATCATACTGGCCTCAACCGCCCGAGCACTTGCGTCGGGCCGCGGCTGGTATCGATGAGGATGACAAGAGCACTCCCACACCGGAAACAGTAACCACCAAACAACTCCAGAAAAACCTAACAAAAGAACAAATACACGAACTACTGTGGTTCTACAAAAAATGGGAGGAGGAACAAGCCCTTAGCTTCAAAGATTATGACGAAGTCTGGGAGGAGAGCAGGTATCTCCAAAAAGACCTTGAAATAAATCTTGGCGGCACTTCCCCTTCCACTTCCACTTCCCTCCAAAAGAACCCAAGAAAACTCCTCGCCCTCCCCACCCTTGGCCTCTCCCTCCCGGGCGTCTACGACTGGGTACAATGCGAGGTGCGGTATCGCAAGATCGATGGAGACTTGTTGCGGCGCGGCACTTCGTGGCAGCGGTTCAAGTTTTGGCGGACGAGGGATGCGGGGTTTAGACTGAGGAGGCGGGAGACTTTGTTGGAGAGGAGAGAGTGGTTGAGGTTGAGGAAGAGGAAGAGGGGGAAGGTGGTGCCGGTTAGTGTTGCTGATGCTTTTAGGGGGGAGTGAGTAGGGGGAGGTAAGGGAAGGGATGTGCGGAGGTAGTTGTGTGGCACTTCGCTGTATATTATGTATTATTCTTATCCATATGGTTGTAGAATTAGCATACATCTAGAGTTGCGGATAGGGAAAACCTGGAGCAAATTTTCCAACGTACACAAACAACTTTTCAATGAAGTTCAGGTCCAATGGTCTGTTTCCTCAAGCCATTCGACCAAAACTGAACACTTAGACCAAATGCTACCTTGCCGCGACGCCAGTCTTCACCCACCATTTGACCATTTCATCCCCCTTTCCCTCCCCACTTCTTCTCGTCACTCCCTTCACTGTTCCGTTTGCCATGCTGTCTTAGCTTCATAAAGCCCAAATAAAACCAAGACGAATGAAACAAGCCGACCCACACCAAGGTAGGCGGAGCTTTCAGTGCCGGCAAGGACTCGATGGAAAGGGTCTTCTGGTTGGCAAACAGGGAAGCTAACCAGGCAAGCTTGATCAAGGCCAGGTGCCCGAGAGTCAATGACCTCAAAGGGGAGCATCTTAGTAAGGGTCGGGTAGTGGTTCTGTGGAGGATGGGAGACGAGATGAAAGATGGTCATGTGGCCGATGCCATGCCATGCGGTACCATGCGGTACCCTCACATCCCACGTGCAGGCCCGGCCGGCATCGGGGAGGTTGGGGATTGCCTAAGGTACGGTACTATGAGCTTGTGCACAAGTATTGGACAAGTACACATGCACATTACATCGTACGCATTGATGTTCTTTCACATGCCTATCAAAGATCAATTTGGAGGGTAGCACGGAAGATGGAATCCATTTCATACCTCCCAGTACACACGAGTTCCACACACACACCTCTCCCCTTACTTCTCCACCTCCATAGTCTCCCTCAACCCCAAATCCCTCTCCAAATCCGCCCACCTCCCACTCCGCATCGGATCCAACTTCTTCAAGCTTCCCAACCACCCCTTCAGGTCCTTCTCTTCCTGCTCGTTCGGCTTTCTCTCCTGCAGCTGACAGAGATAAAGGGTATAGTCGAACAAAGCCTCGTAGATCAGCTTGGCGTCGTCATAGTCCTCCAAAAGCTCCTGGATGCTCTCGATCTCGCGCCGCAGGTACGTGACGCGCTCCTCTTGCGTGAAGGCGGGGGAGATAGTCGGGTGCCCCACGAAGTTGACTAGGTTCAGCATGAGGAATTGGTGGTAGTACCAGAGGGATTGGTCCTCGGGGCCGACGTTGATTGCTTCTCCTATTTTGTTGAGTTCTGAGAAACGGACGTGGTTAGGTCTTATCCCACCGGTTTCCCATTTGGCTAACGTAGTGGCCGGGGTGGGGAAACTTACCTTCTTCAAAGAAAGCTTTCCGCGCCTCATCATCCGCGTTTCTCTCGTCCAACAACCGCGGGATGAGCTTGCTTCGCGAGTGCCAGGCGGAAAAGTTGGAGAGGTTCTGTTCGATCTTCTTGGTCGTGAACTCGAACTCCGACTCTACCAGACTCTTGCCTTCCAGCTCTGGACTCTCCAGCTGCTCAACTACGTGTCGCCTGTATCCCCAAGCGTGGAAGTTGCGCTGGTCTCGCAGGAGCATCTTGGAGGTCAAGCCCAATTCTTCATCCCAAATCTTTCGCGCTACAGGGACCGGCAGTCTTTCAATCACCTGCTTGAGAATCCACAGCCGGTAGCTCCAGATCCAGTAGCATTTCGGTGATTCGAGGAGGAGCGGAATGGTGAAGTGTAGTTCCTTTTGGAGTATTTGTTGATCGGTCTGTTGATCCTGTTGCTGCTTCTGCTGCTCCTGCTCCTCGTTCTCCTCAGCTGTTGTACCACTCTTCCCAGTTGTCTGGGACTCGGGGGCGGGCCGGGTCTCGGTCGACAAAGAGGAGGAGAAGTCGGCGGAAGAGGTTGTGGTAGTGGCGGTCGGAGAAGAAGTCGGCGACGCCTTCGAGGGCGAGGAGCCAGGCGAGGGCTTGGACAATAATCCAGAGATTAGGCAGCGCCTGCGGACGTTCCATACTGTGTAGTACTCGGGGTTGAGGCGCAGGAGCTTGGAGGTGAGGGCGAAGACGTCGGGGGAGTAGTCGTTCTTTGCGGCGTGATCGCGCACCTGGTCCTCAAGAGCGCGGTAGTCCTTGATGCGCTCGAGGTCCTTCTGGCGCTGCTCTTCGGTGCGCGTTCTCGAGGTGCGGGCTATGCCGTGGTTGGATCCGCCTTGCTGGGATGCGTCTCCCCATCAGTCAACAGCCTGCCAAACTAGCGTCTAGACTGGAGTCCGGTTTTGTCTTACATCGGCCATGGTACTACAATCGACTGTCAACGGGTTGGTTCAGGGGGTTGAATGAGAATCGGGGCTTGCTTCAAAGGGTCATGTTCCGTAGCCTTTGTTGAGGTGACGTCGGAGAGGACAGCACGGGCAGGCAACTGTCAACAGTACGCTATGCCTATATTAGTGTAGCGTTACCACAAATCACCAGGAGAGCCCTGGTCTGTGTGGAGGCTTGGCAAGACTGCTGCAGAATAAGTGGGGCCTATTGGGCTTATCGTGGATGTCTTCCGTACAACAACATCATGCAGGAACGACTTCCACACCCATCCTCACTCAGTTCCTCTTTCCACCTTTCAACTCTCTGATTGTGCTTTGATGTCTGGCCCTAGATGCACCCGTGGCACTTGCCAAAACAACTACCTCTACTACCGATGTTAAGCATCGCGCCTTCCGAATCTGGGAGTTGGTCTCCAGCGGACTGCAGTCAAAATGTCCACTCCAGTCTCGCCGGTCTCGGCCGCATGGTCTTCAATGTTGGGGCAGTCCCTCGCCCTCTGCCTATTCAGAGTGACTCTTTCCTATTGTCCAGACTTGGGATGACAGGCTTTTTCAATTGACCGATCTTGCCTGCCTGCCTGACCTATTGTGCCTCATTGATTGTCGAGTGTTCGGGCAGTCATCTCATGAGTCTACTCTGCCTGACCGAATTGACTGACCTCCTGACTGACCTCAGCAAACTTCCACTTGAACCTTCGAGATTGACAAACGAAACTCATTTCATCACGACCTGCTTCATCTCCGGGAGTCGTTCTTGCACTCACCAACAAACACTGACTTCATTAGGACATTGCGCTTCATCATCATCCAGTTGAAATGGCCGGCGTGGACGTCTAGGTGACGCTTTCTCAGTTTCTACATCAGTCTTCCCTCACAGAAAACTGGTGACCTCAACATCATCCCCAACCTCCAAATACGTCTCCTCGATTCCATTTTCTTTTCCTACTGCTTCTTCCTAGGAACACGCATCCGTAATTATTACTACGCTTCCACCACCATAGCAGCAGCACTACTAACCATACCAGCATCTGGATACGGTTATTAATCTCGGACGGCGAATCGAGCACCGTTCGAGCACACCGACGACAAGCATTGCTTCTCGTTCAGGTTCTCGCACACAGCTCGACATCTTTGTCGCTCCACACGCCCTTCGTTAACAGCAGATTCTCCCGGATTTTATCATCACCATCTATCACTTCATTCAGCCGACTTCACCGAGCTATCTCATCACTCCAGCTTCGACAACCTGGGTGGTCTCGGGCTTGATGGGGTCGCTTCACTAAGCATTGTTTTTTTCCCCACCTTATCCTTTTCTCACTGGAGGTCTGCTACTCGTGCTATCATCAGTAACTCGTTATATAGTCGGCTGTATCTTCGCTATGGGCAACGACAACAGCAACCGTGGCTCTCGAGCTTTTATCCCCGGCCCCACAAGCACAATGACATTTCACACGCCGTTTCCCCTGCTCCAAGAAGCCCAACGTCAATATCACGTCTGTGGCTCGCCTCAGGAGTCCCCTCACAGCTCCTCCGACTCTGGCTATGGCTCGGCTCCCCCGACTCCAATCACTCCTCACAAGAAAAGGACACTCATCGAGGCCGACTACCTGTGGAGACTGGGCGATAGGAATCTCTCAGATCAGGAAAACTTCTCCGAGTCTGACGATAAGAACACCTCAGATCAGGAATACAAACAAGAAGTCTACAATGACAAGGAAAGACGTCCTGGTGTGCTCGGCACAGAAGCAGTAGACATCGAGTGTCCGGACGACGAAAGCCCTAGGAAGCGCCATAAGCCCGCGACATTGCCCAAGAGCTCAACTCACTCTCGTCCACCTCTTCTGTCCTTCTTTACTTCCGACTCGGGCTCCAAAATCCCACGGCGAAGCTCTAAGATCAGCCAAGGCCGGGGTATTCCTGATCGCTTCATCCCCTCAAGGACCCTCTCGTCAAACACTGTCGAGAAGTTCCGCACCAGCAAGTCGCCGCACGAGTTGACCACGCCTGAGAAACTCCTCCGCCACAATTCAGCCACTGAGGATGCCTTTTCTAACAACCGGAGAGTTGGGGCGACCAACACCTTCGATTTTGGCACACGATCCCGCTCAGATAGAGCAGCGAGTCGGAACCGAGGTAGGACCATCCATGAACTTATGCCTTGCAGAACGCTAACTCGACTATTCAGTAGGCAACGTCCTTGGTCCTGTCAACACAAACTCAGGTCGCGGCCAAGATAGACAATTCAGCCTTGGCTCAATATGGGCTGTTGGTGGTCTCGCCCCGCCCGCAGAGACAGCAGTTAACAACGGCCGTGGCCATTTGATGAGGAGTGGGACAAACGCCAGACTCTTCCGGACCTCATTTCCCACCATCAAGCCGAAAGTCGAGGAGGAACTTGAGAGACACGAAGCCCGACTGGCAACTGCCTTGGGACTTGATCGCGCGGCCCGAGTTTTGGACGTCAACATCATTCCCCACCAAAGTGAAAGTAAAGAGAAAAGGTCCAACAAATCACACACACAATGGAATGGAACAGAATGGGTCAAGGAAGGATCGTTTCCAAGTGAGTATTGCAGAGTAATGCAAAGAGAGGACGCATCAGCTAATTCGGTTTCAGAGCAGCAGAAAAAGAAACAAGAGAATAGATCATTGCCCGCCGCTCCTTTCAAGTATGTGGCCTCGTCTGTCCATGTCTTAGATCATGCTAACGTACTGTAGGGTCCTCGATGCCCCCAACTTACGAGACGATTTTTACTGCTCGATTCTATCCTATTCCGCCACTTGTCGGACTCTAGCTGTCGGCCTGGGCGATCTTCTTTACGGCTGGTCGGAATCCCGCGGAGTTCGGCTGCTCAACGCTGGAACCCAAGACGACTGCCATTTAACCAGTGTTGCTTTTTCTTCGACAGATGGCCACAAAGCTATTTTGGCATATGGTCGGTCTAGCAAAACCTTAGGACTGATGTCTTTGCTCGACGATGCAGATCCCGCGACCTCGCGTGCTGCCCCAACCCCGCGTTTTGAGGTTCTTCATCCTTCACCTATTGCTTGCTTGAGTTGGAAACCATCATGCACCATGCGGCCCTCAAGCTGTCCTTCAAAGCCCGGCGTGCTCGTTGCCACTGAGGATCTGCTAGTAGGTGATGAGGCAGGCCGCGTTTGGTACTATTCTGTTGAATGGCCGGACAGGTGGGAAGTTGAGCGACACAACTGGCAAGGACAGCTGACGCTTCTTGCCCGCATCGACGTACACTCTCAACAGATTTGTGGCCTATCCTGGTCCCCCGCCGGCGATCGCTTCGCTACAGGAGGAAATGACAACCTGTGTTGTCTGTTCGAAACGCAAAAGGTTTTAGACATGAATTACGCACGCCGTAACATGGGACGCGTACGGCACACTGAAATATCGCATCACTCTCATACGCAAGGAGATTCAGAGAGTTCGTCAGCAACAGAGATCGCCACAGAGATTCGTACAACCCCAAGGCCCGTCAGCGTGATTCCAGTCCTCAAGCCTGGAGACGAAAGGTATAGGTGGATGCATAGAGCTGCAGTCAAAGCAATTGCTTTTTGTCCGTGGCAGGAGGGATTAGTGGCAACTGGAGGCGGATCAAACGATAAGTGCATTCATTTCTTTCATACAACTTCTGGCGCCGCCCTTGCAACTATATCTGTGGCTGCGCAAGTCACAAGTCTGATCTGGTCCACGACCCGACGGGAGATTGCCGCTACCTTTGGCTACGCTCAACCGGAACACTCGGTGCGGATTGCTGTCTTCTCTTGGCCCGACTGCCGCCAAGTTGCTGCTATCCCCTGGGTTGGAGAGCACCGAGCGCTCTATGCTATTCCTTATCCCGGCGGACCTAATGATGCTCGCAAATCCGGGAACAGCGGTGGAAGGATGCGAGGCTCCAGCCGCACCGCGATGGAAGGCTGCATTATGGTTGCATCGAGCGATAAGAGCGTCAAGTTTCACGAGGTATGGACGGCGGACAAGAAAGCCACAACCGGAGGAGTAGGCATGCTTGGTGGCAGTGATATCTTGGAGAGCTTGGAAGGCATCGATAGAGAAGGTGACGTGATCCGGTGATAAGCAAACGAAACTCTGCCGGAGGTCACGAAAATGGAAGAGGTGCGAGGAGGATAAGGTGATAAGGTACGGACGCAAAGGTTAAGAATGGGAGAGAGGTTTAATGGGGACGATTGAAATGAAGCCAGCATGAAGATGCCTCGAGGACCGTCCTAATATTACGATACCCTTCAAGAAGCTAACGGAGTAGTGGGTTCGTGGTGGGCTTCGGAACGTGGATAGGTAAGAAGAAGCATGCAGTATGCAAGGTCTGGGTGGGGAAAGGATGGGTCAGATTGGGAACAGTATTGAGAACAGTACATACACAGCAAGCAGTAAATTGACGTTTATTTCCAAGCCCGCGTGCCTGCCGCTGGTGTTTGCAGGGTGTGTTACTAACATACAAAACCTCCAACTCTCTTTCAGTCTCTTGCTAGCTTTACTAAACACGTACCAAATCCCAGGACCATCTTTCCATTTCATCCCGCCCAGTCGGCAAAGGGATTCCAACTGCTTTGTCTAGTTTTGCATCTCTGAAGTTCAGTTTTCCGCTTTCGGGAGAAAGAGCCCTCCCCATGGAGACCACGAGCATAGTGACCATCCTATTCCCGAAGCCGCCAAAAGCTGGGCATTTATGGGAACCTAGCGAGAAAGGGAAGTAGGCTTTCTCCTGGAGAGGTGTAAGATTGTCAAACCGTTCCGGTCGAAACTCAAGAGCGTCGTGACCCCAGACATCGAAGTCACGATGACATGCTCGGACGTCTGCTGAGGCTAGGATCGAAGACTCGGAACCAGGAATGGCACGATAGATGCTGTTGTTGGACGGATAGAGACGAAGACCCTCCTGGAACGCAGTCAAGTGTTAGTGACGAATTCCTATCAAGTTCTGAGCTGGGGACGTACCATTGCTAACATCAGTGCCTCTTTCTCCGTCGCAGTGTTTCCCAGACAAGATGGAATGTCCTTGACTCTCTTCTTCAAACTCCGCCTATCCAACTGCCTATGGTACGCAGTGACGTAGGTAAGCAGGACTACCCGCCACAGTGTCTCGTATTGCGGCATGACTAATCCAAGTGCTTCAATGGGGTCGATATCTTTTCCCGTACCGTTCTCTCCAACGACTGACGTCTTCAGATTGCCAAAGAGCATACCCAAATCATAGTTTAGATTGTCAGAGGTCTTTACCGCCCCGCCATCCTCCTTGCTCTTCAACCACTGTACATTGATCTCATCAGTGATTCGCCTCACCAAGCTCCTATCAACCTTCTTATCGTCCGCCCCAAACTGCGAAACCAAAACGACAACAAAGCAGAGACATCGAACACATTCCGCCAAGCGAACGCTAGTCCTTCCATCCCTCGTCTTCTCATGCTGAAGGAACTCCATGGAAACTCCATAAAGCATCTGCCAATCAGCTCTGCTCTTGTTGATTGATGCACTCGCCAATTTGCGGAACTTCTTGTGGACAGAAACCGACGAACTGGTAAGCGACGTGTTGATCCCAAACGCCGCCACCAGACGGGAGTTGGCTAGGGCGCGAAGGCGAAGGCGGTCTTCCAGTTCGAGTTTGGGCCCGGCATAGGAGAAGTCGATAACGGAACGGGCATAGTCGATGCGGTTGGTGGCTAGTGCTTGGGCTTCTGTTATTCTGGAGGCGGAGTTTGAGTCGGGAATCGGGTGGGGAACAATCAGGGGGTCGTTAGGGTCGGGAGGACCGATAAGGCGGGCGAGCTGAAGGGTGTTGAAGATGGTCTGGGCGAAGATCCGTTGCAACAAGCGAGTTTGGTGGGAGAGGACCTGGTGGAGCCCGTAGGCTAGGGGGAGGAAGAAAAGGGTAAGAAGGGCTATCAGCATCTTGGCTGCGGTTGTCGCTGAATAAGGGATCGAGAGGCTGTGAGGAATGGTATCGGCTTGGCGAGGCCAAAGTTCTTTGCTGGAAAATGAAGCTGGACTTCGGAGAAGGGGATCGAGGTTAATATACCCATCCATCGTCTCATCTTTTACAACATTCCACCCTCTCTTTTCCCTTCGGCCGTCTTCCATTCCGCGCCATGAAGAAACGAAGTACGCGGTTCTCGACATACTCTTCGTTACACGAGAAGGGTTACTTGCCGCTTGAGGCCCGACCGTCCGTTTGAATCTGAGGCTGGCGAGGAGACATTGCGGTCCGTCCATCCACTAGCATGTATGGGGGAGGTTTGAAGGCTTATCTGCATACATAGGGAGGCAGTCAACAAATGCAGAGACATGCCTTTAACATGCCAAAAGCTGATTGCTCCAAGGACAATCATGGACGAACAAACGGCCAGTGAGAAGCTGGTCGCCTATGAATCCTGTTTAATCAGGAGGCATGCAAATCTTGGCGCGGGAGAGGCCTACTGCCAGCACACCAAACACTCTGCGTATGCACTACTGGAAAAAGAGTGCTGCCTCCATTGCTACCTAAATCATAGAAGAGAAGGCTGGCTGTGTGTAACGGAAGTGTTTGCGGCTCAAACAGAGTTTGAATGCGACATTAAGAGCGCACACAGTAGTGTCGGCGTTTACGGCTCGTGATGTTGGGGTTAGTGTTTGCTTTGGCAGAGGTGGGCAAGTCGAGGCGGAGAGCTCCTGCATTCAACAACAACAAGCTGACAGTGAATAGCCAAGTTCTTCGCGGTTGACATCATTGACGGCAGGTAAAGCGGCAAAGGGGATTTGTAAACACAAGTCGAGTGACATGATGACCTCAAGTGAGTGTGAGTGAAGTTGGACTTCAATCATGACAGATCAAATATGCTCAATCCACTTCAGAACATTATCTTAGTTAATTTCCTCTTCTTTGAGATTCTTTCAGGCTTCTTTCACTTATATTACACTCATCACTGATGGTCAATTGGCTTGAACCCTAACATTGATTCTCCACGTACCTTGCATTTCAACTCCACGTGCTTTTCGAAAAGGAGATGGCTGTGTCTTATCACACAACCTCCAATACAATGCCGGCCACATGTAACGCCGGTCAACGCACCTCTCAATTCAATCAAGTCCTTTCTATCGCCAGAGTAGTTTCATCCAAAACACCAACCAGCTCAGCACCACCCGTCACACAGGTTTCCCCCTCAAAATCCTCAATTTCCTCGCTCCCCTAGGATGATACCCCAAGAACAACTCCACCAGCCCCAAGTCCTCCCTCGTCACCCCCTCCTCCAGTACCAAATCATCAAACCGCCAAAAGATACTGCCCAAAGTCGAGTACAGCTCCGCCATAGCCAGCGCCTGGCCCAAGCAGTTTCTGCTTCCTTTGCCGAAAGGTACCACACACCGCTCCTGCATACGGATTCTTTCTTCGTCTTCTGGGGTACCCGTACGAGGTATCCATCGCTCTGGGTCAAAGACGGTCGGGTCTCCAGTGAAGGCCACGGGGTCGTGGTGCATCAGCCAGGCGGACATGGATATTGAGGTTCCGGGAGGGAGAGGGACGGAGTTGAAGATGGCGCCGGGGGAGGGGACGAGGCGGGGGAGGTGGCCTGGGAGGCCAGGGTTGAGTCTGGGAGGATGTCAGCCTTGATTGTCAAGCAAGGGGAGGAAAAGATGATGGGGCCACAGGGTTGTGGTTAAGAAGCAGGGAAGTGGCACAGCACCACGTCTGCTCAGGTGTAAAGTAAAAGTCAACATACCTCAGCGCCTCCTTAATCACACCCGTCAAATACGGCAACTTCTCCAAAGCCCGAAGGGTGATAGACTCCACATCCGGAAAAGCATCCCGCAACTCCTTCCTCAGTTTCCCATAGATCTCCGAACTGCCGACAACCTCAAAAATAGCCCTCCCAATCGTCGACCCAGTAGTATCCGCCCCCGCCCCCGTCACATTCACCGCGTCCGAAAAGACAATGATATCCGACAACTTCGCCCTAAACTTCCTTCCCTTAACATCGTCATCGGCCAACGGCTCCGGATCGATCAACTCATGAAAGATCGTCCTCCTCTCCGGCTTCTCTCCCCGCTCAATCTCCCCCCGGACTTTTGTCACAGCCACGCGCACCGTCTCCAAACTTTTGATCCACTTCTTAAACGGCGGGAATACTGTTATGGTGAACCAGTCCGGGATCCAACCGAACACGGTCATCAAGACCGGAAATGTCTGGAACCAGGGGAACAGCAACTGAACAACGCGTATAGCCTCCTGGTAACCCGCCGCGTCGTCTAACTGGTCTAGCTGGTTCCAGCAGTTGGCGTAGGCGTATTCTGTAATGATATCCACGGCGTAGGCGCGGATGGCGTTGTGGATGTCAAAGATATTCTTCCCCTCCTTATTTCCCTCCTTGGCTTCCTTCGCCTCTGGTGGCGGGGACTCATCACAGTAGAGACAAGCCTGAATCATCCCACACAACTTCTCCGTTTTAGACTTGATGATCTGTTCCAGCTCGAGCACCGATCTGCGCGAGAAGAAAGGGTTGAGCGCCGCCCGTCGAACGCGGTGCTCGTCGCTTGACTTTACCGTCAACAAAACCGGAGCGCGGATAGGGCCCTCCATGGCGTTGTAGAAGTCCGGATCTTTGGGATATTTGTATGAGGAGGAGTAGATCTCGGAATAGTTGGATGGGTCGGAGAGGTGCACTTCGGTGGGGGATATGCGGAGGATGGGGCCTGTATTGGGTTTTGGTCTTAGCATAACATTCTTTTTCCTTCAGTGGGACACTCGCGGTTTACGTGAGTTTCTTTTTGCACATACCGTACTTGGCATGTAACTTGGGTAGCACATGCATCAGCTGTCCTTCTCTGATGCCGTTGTGGTAGAGAATCGGGAGATTGGAAATCGTCCAGAGGAAGGGGCCAGGGACGTGGGAAAGAGGGTGGAAATATCGACGACGGATGACGGTGATGCTGATCCAGGAGATGAGGACCAGTGAGGCGTATAGCCACCATGGCCCGGAGGGCAGGAGAGTTGAGATTGGGGCCATCATACACTGGACACAGAGAGAGTCTGTCCCGTATTTTGAGACGAAGATTTGCGTTCTCCCTCACTCAGGGAAAAAAGATGAGGGGGGAAAGGACTGATGTATTTCCACCAAACCCTCACGAGCTTCAGCCTCCTTCTTTTTTTTACCTCTTCCTTTTTTGCCTTTTTTTCCCCTCTGCTCAGTCATCGTGCACGATGGACTCATGCAGTGATACTATTTTCCCCTGTCCCCCCACTCACCTCCACGGGGTATTAGCACTAACAACCTCCCATTCTCTTAACTTTCCACTTCTGGTCCATATCCCCGACTTCGAGGGAGGCTTGGCTAAAGGGCTCCATTCCGCACTGCTACCCACAAGCCCCATACATTTTCAACGAGGCTGCTAATCTGGCAAAGATCGGCGAATAACGTTACCACGGGTACGAGGAAAATTGCTTGGTGTTTTTGGGTTTGGGTTTGGGTCTCCTGAGGTCTCCTCCTTCGGTGATGGCGTCGGTGGTGGCTGCAGTCAGCGCACTGCAGTTTGCATGCAGGAGAAGAATGGAGTGCACCCACACAGACATCAGACATCAGCCATCACATCACATTACTCCTTCAACCCACAGCCAATTCAAATTCAGGATTTCAGAATCTCACGATTGAGGGACGAGGGGGATAACGGGCGATTAAGCGCAAGCAAGATAAGACTCCATTGAATTTTAGCGGAATTATAAAAAGCATTGCAATCAAAGCGAGGAATCCATCATGTGGGAGCAGAGACTGTACTCACTAGGAGGTATCTGGAGTTGGATTGAGGGAGAACTTTTGCGGATTTCCGACATTCGCTCTCTTGAGGCTTACTTCGATCCGAGTTTTCAACAACAGGGATTGTAGTATAGTGGTCAGTACTTCTCGTTGTGGTTTCTCACAGCGATCCGAGAGGACCCAGGTTCGATTCCTGGCAATCCCACATTTTTGGCGCCTCCTGTACCATCATGACTTGATTTTTGGTGTTTAGAATCGGGTGCTTTGGTGCTTTTCTTTTTTGATGTTCTCTCCGTGTTTCATGTCATACTCCAGACGTTGTTATGATCGGTTGGAGGTGTTGATACGTATTGTAGTGGAATACACATGGCGTTGCAGTTGTTAGGTTTGGACACCGAACCACAAGCACTTGTTCGCAACAAACAAAAGTTTCGATGACTACGTTATGTCTGTCCCTAGCTCGTTTTTGCCCTGCCACAAGATTGACATGACCATATAGACTAGTATGCACACCCAAGTTCTGTTGGCAAGAAGAGTATATCTCATCTTTTACCCGAAGATAAGTTTGGCCGACCTGGCCATTGCACACCAGACATAATCATATGCCCTTCTGATTTTGCCGATGCGAGCAGCAATTCATTTTGGCACTGACTTTTCCAACCATTCCGTTCCCCGGTTCCTATCTCCGCAGTCAGCTTCGATATGTGTAAAATTGTCGTTCATGCTTCCAGGAACAGATCCACGCGGTGGTCTTCGGGGAAAGTGTCCAGAAATCAACATTGACTTCGACGCCCACTGACGGCCGAAAATCACACAGAAAAAGGAAATGGAAGAAAAAAAGGAACACCATCATCTGGGCATGGTGCTAATGGAAATTTCTGACAAGAGTGGGATTCGAACCCACGCCCTTTCGGACCACGGGACTCTGAGAGGAGATTAAGGGTTAACCTTAACGTGGCGCCTTAGACCGCTCGGCCATCTTGCCTTGATGAAAGAATCGCAACGATTACTGCCGTTAAGGAGCAGCATTGCAGTATAGCACATATCTTGGAAAGATGATGCGCCGTCTATGGTTGCAGCTCGGTTCGAATCCGTCTGAGAGGTGTGGGCTTGTTTGATGAATGACTGTCGAGGGCAAAGTGTTCATGGTTGATTGCGGTTTCTGGTCCGGCGGGAGGATGTTGGCGTTTGTGAACTGGCAACAGATTCCACTCCTTGATTGATTGTTCGATGATGTTGATATGAAAGCGGATATACCCATTGGTTTCCAAATGCAATGACTTGACGGCAGATTCAACAAGGCCATTACTCAAAGACATTGTAAGTAACAACCCACGACTCTCAAAGCGAAAACCCAAGCGAAAAAAAGATACAGAAAAGCGAAACCGAACATCTTTCAACAAAAGCCATGCCGAAAACACTAAATAAAAGCCCCCGAGTCATGATGGACTGGAGGGCGCCAAAGATGTGGGATTGCCAGGAATCGAACCTGGGTCCTCTCGGATCGCTGTGAGAAACCACAACGAGAAGTACTGACCACTATACTACAATCCCCTTTGTTGAATCGGTCGCGCCTGAGTAGTGACTATGAGCGAAAAAGCCGAGGACGGCGAGGACTACGTGGTTCCTACTCGACAATCCTGCTGTAAGCAGGGCTACCGTTTCCAGAACGGATATTGTAGTATAGTATTCAGGTCGTTCCATGAGTAATCGAAGTTGCAGGTTCGAGGGAGTATTGAGTCGTTGTTCGGAGGCGGCCGACATGACAAGGCGTCGTCCTCTTGCCATGATTCTAGGCCGTCCATATCTCATGTCGAGTCGGGCGACGGCGATGAATTAGGCAGTCCGGTGTAAGTGAGCAGCCCTATGGTGGCAAAGTCATTCCGATTCAAACACAAAGACGTGTCCACCAAGTGGTGTGTGTATGTTGAATTTCGAATTTGAGAAAGATTGAATGACAATCCTGTACCAAAAAGCGCTTGCTGTATAAGCGACCGTTGTACATGATGCGACGCCTCACGCCAATGTGAAATGCACGTACCCATAAAAATACCCAGTCCAACAAACGCAAGTTCAAGGAAAATGATGAGAATGTGAGTGAGCGATCCTCCAAAGCCTGCCGTTCATGTTCTTCCCCTGTTGACCTGTTGAGGGAACACATGCCTGACAAACTTGTGACACTGCCCATGTCCACCGAGAGTGAATGTGTCTTGGGGATTTCCGTTCAGACTCGCGCCGTACTCACTTGAGTATAACGATCAGAAGCACCAAAATGATGATCAGTGCCAGGATGATGCCCATCTGCTTTCCCTCTCCGCTGTTGTTTGCTGCCCTCGCAAAACGTCCGACCCGATCTCTTGCTCGATCCAAGGCATTTTGATGCCTATCTACCGCTCGTTCGCTCTCATCCAGCATCATGACCTGGCTGTCCAACTCATCGCCGATTTGCATACTCAGCTCGCGCTGCCGTGAGATGCTAGCTCCTAGAGCGTCAAGCTGGGCGTCCTGCTCTTCCAGAATCCGCTGATGATAGGCGTGTATCTGAGTGTTGTTCATGTCTTGCCCATCGATGGTGTCGCGGTAGCCGGCTGAGTCGTCGTCCAAGACGGGGTCATCGCGGTATGGAAGTAGCTGGGAGCGAGCAGACTTGTTGGCGGCAGGGGCTTGGGCTTCGAGGTCACTGTTGGGTGACGAGAAACGGACGGTCTTGGAGGCACGACGCTCTATGGGCGGGGGAGTCGTCGTGGACGTGGCTATGGGTTTCGAGGATTGGGCATGGGCAAAGTCTTCGGCGAGAGAAGGGTCATTGGGTTGGGTGAGTGTTGAGGTGGTAGCAGGCGAAGCGTAGCCGTGGAATTGGGAGGTCAGGTCGTCGAATTGCTTTTGGAGCGAAGACAGGGTATCATTCAGCGTGGAGGCCTTTCTGAATGGTGTATTCATGTTAGTGACCATCACTATCAAGAGGCAAGATAGGACAAAGCGTACGCTTCGTCGCCCGCTTCTTGGAGGCGCTGATGCTCGGCTCGGAGAGACTCAAGACCCTCGCGAAACTGGTCAAGTGATCGCGAAATGTGGCCATCTTGGGTGTCGCTCGACAGCTTTAATGTCTTGGCCCGTTGCCTTTCAAGAAGCGACAGCTTGATGTGGTCGGCGAGAAGGAGGAGGGCGTTGGGATTCGACATGATGGTTGGCGGTGGCTTGTTTGCGGGCTTCGAGATTCCGAGCTTACGCTATCTTATCGTGAATCAGACGACCTAGGTGTTGCGGCAGGTCGCCAAAATAAGCCGACAATGCAATGAACAAGAGGCGCAGGGTATATGTAGGTCAAATGCAGAACAAAGAAACAGCTGAACGAAAGGACATGACCGTGATGTTAATGGATGGACGTCTTGTCAAGGAGTGAGGTGGCTGAGTCTCGAGAGGTTGAGGTTGAGGTAAAGTTGGCGGTTGTTGCAGGAACATCAGCGGGGGTTTCACTGGAGCACAAGGCAGTTCCAGGTTGCAGCGACGGCGTGAGGAGCGCCCCATTACGCACCTGCCCGGGGGTTCCAGGCCTATCGCAGTCTAGGCTCTCCTGCCAAGACAACATTTTGTCTGGCGAATGCCCGTTGAGGATGGCTCGTGCGCTGGGGAAGCACCACAACTACAAAATAAAGCCTCCGGGCCTATCACCACCACCACCTTTCTTTGTAGCACCTCCAATTGGTTCGAATCCATCTCTTCGATACCCAAAATCTCGACATCACGCCGCCCATGGCAGACTCGGGAGCCGGCATAGCAGAGGTCGGGGCGCAACCCCAGGATCATGGTCTCGCGTCGGCCGTGCCCGGGAATCCCAACACGACCACACACACCACCGCTTCTCCAGTGACGGGTGCGGAGACGGGGACCCCGGTGTCATTAACTGCTATCCAGGGAGAAGGTGGAGATATCACCCAGGGCGGAGGAGGAAACGGAGAAGGAGGAGGAGAGCTTCCTGCGGCCTTCCCCAAGAGACGTCGCGGTCGTCCTCCCGGTCGCCCAAATAGGACAGTCAAGGAGGATGATTACCAGGAGAATCCGCTGGTCAAGGCATGGAACGCGGCCAAGGAGGAGCAACCCCTGGCGGCTGTCGCCATCCGCGTTAAAGACGCCCTGACTGCAGACTCTCTTGTTCATGATACCCAACGGGCCATCTTTAACGACTGTCCCAGCCGCGAATACATCTACTTTGTCAACGGATGGATCACGGCCCGCCATATTGCCTCTCAGCGGCCCAGTTACGTCAATGGTCTGCTCATTCACTCACGCGGCACAGATGCCCCAGTGCAGTGCACCCAGTGTGCTGATCGCCGCACCAAGAATGCCTTGGGCCCCTTCATAGTCTGTCGGATCTTGCCCGGCAGCTTCCATAACAGCTGTTCGAACTGCAAGTGGTTCGACAACACATCAGCCTGCTCCCTGTATACGGGCCCTACCCCTAACCGGAAGCGCAAGGCCAAGGCCCTTTCTGCTGGACCGAACCCTGAGGAGCACAATAACGCCAACGGGACTCCTAGTGTCGGTACTGATCAGCAACATGTTGCCCCAGACCAGACGGATATGACTCACCAGAACGCCCAGTATACGCCCATGCAATTAGGCGTGAGAATGGCGGCCCCAGAGGCAGATATGGAGGGAACTCAGGACCTCCAGGGACTTGATCACGAATTACAACACCATGACGCAGTGGAAGAGTCACAGGGCGGTCAGCTATCAGCCGGTGATGATGATGATGATGACGACGATGAAGAGTAGGGAAAAAGACACTCTCCATATCCCGGATACGTGTGGAAGCTAACATGTCGTTGTGTGACCAGTAACTCTGTTGACGCTCAGCTTGCTGCCCAGCTTCTTCCCGAGATTCATGGGCACAATGACCACCGGGGCTAGATGCCACGGACAGACCACCACTGGGGCGAGAGACAGATGGATTGTGGTTCTCAATTCTTCATGAATCACCAATACTAGGGATATATCTGACTGGGTTTGCTTTACGGTTTCCTTCCCACTGGCGCTTTTCGACGTGCAGGAGTTTCTGTTATGGGGTTTGCATTTCTTTCTTTTTTGTTTTCGGTCTTATTATCTGTTCGAGCGGTAGTCTGCCGTGTGCTCTGGAACGGACTTGGTAGGATTATCGACTCGTGGTATTGAACCGCATCTGTACACAGTAGGACTTGGAAGTGGGAGCACATTACGGGCGTATATCCGAACGGAACTATCAACCCAAGCCAGTGGGAAAAGAGAAGGCTACACGGTGTTATGAGGGTCGTGACCACGATTTGTATGGAATTGACGGTATCCTTTTCCTGTGTGATCTGGGTATCACGTAAACTTCGAGTGGTCACCCTTCTTCTTATTCGTTTGACACAAAAATACAGCATTTCTTCCATTCCCAATTCACCCAAACGAGGAGCCAGGGGTTCAACTATTCTTCTACTGGTAAACGAGTAACCCCAACGTCATGGTATTCTTTTGCAGGTCCAACATGCCTCAACGCTCCGACAATGGCAATCCAAACCAGATGGCATTTTATACCTTAGTACCCAGCCTCCAGTCGTCGGCCAACATCTCGGTACCGAGCCGAGCCGCTCAGTGCCGCCCAAGATGGAAAACATAATTTCCATCAAGCATATTTACGGTGAATAAATAGAATAATCATGGGCAAAAATTTCCGAATCCATAACTGGGTGATGACTTCCGTTCCACCGTCCCATGAATTTCCGTCCTTACCGATATCCACGATCGACGGCATCCGGCAAACAACCCGAAGATCTCCATTGCTTTTGTAGCCGAAATTGGACTTTCTCATCTAGCGCTTAACGCTCATTTACATTTGTTTTCCTGCCCCACTACCAAAATAGCATGAGGTTCCCAGTTCTCCAACTTCAACTTTTGCTTCACTTAGGGAGGAAGTGAGGACGATGCATCATCTGTCATGATTCATGAATCACCACTAAACAGAAACCATTCTGTAGCCGCTCGTTTTTCCTATCACGGGAACCATTAACAAGCCTCAACCTCGGCTATATAACTCCGCGCTATCGATACCCTTGGCTTTCGCAATTTCAGTTGCAGCACAATATCACCAGCATCATCCGTCATCCAAGATCAACAACAACAACAACAACAACAACAACAACAACAACAACAACAACAACAACAACAACAACAACAACAACAACAACAACAACAACAACAACAACAACAACAACAACAACAACAACAACAACAACAACAACAACAACAACAACAACAACAACAACAACAACAACAACAACAACAACAACAACAACAACACCACAGCTACAATCACAACCAAAACCAAAACCCACCAACCGGCAACCACACCACAAACAACCGGAACCCAAAACAATCTCAAAAATGCCCGATTGCGCTCACAAAACCTCAGGCAACTCGTGCGGCTGCACCTCCACCGCCCCAGCTGGCCAGACCCTCTGCGCCTGGTGCCGAGATGGACACAAGACCATCGTCATGAACAACGCGAACAGCGCCACGGAGGACCAGGAACAGGGTCAGAATCAGAGCGACGGGAATGTTGGGTTGGAGTTTTGTTGTTCGGGATTTGCTTTCAAGTACTGAGAGTTTCAGGGTTTGGCCTTGAGGTTGTGAATGGAAGATGGCCCGGGGACTGGTGGATGGGAAATGCTGTGCGGTTAGAGAGAGAGGCATGGGGGGGTTGAGCTGGGAAAGGGAAAGGGGGGAAAGCGGGATTGGGATAGTCTGGGAGTGGAATGTAGGAGAAGAAGAGGGAAAGGAAGTGCGAGAGGAAAAGAAGAAGGGAAACGAAGTCTGGGAGAGAAAAAAATACTGGCGGGATGAAAAGGGTCATTTGGTAGAGGTACATAGCAGCATCTTAAGAAGAAAAAGAATACAATGAGCGATCCACTACCTTGGACTTGTCCTTCAATTTCCCGCGTTTCATCTGGCTGGATGCCCTCTTTCCTGGTTTCGGGCTTTTTGCGTGCATGCATTATCTCCTCCTGACTCGACTTCTTTACTCCAGCGGTTGAGAAGAAGGACGCGACACGGCGTCAGTGAGATCACTGGTGTAAACTAGCAAGGAAGGAGAGGCTAGATGATCTCCACGATTAGGAAGGATTGCCTCCTAGTATCATGGCTTGCAATGAAATCAAAAGTTCTTCTGCGCAATCCGGGATCCGGACGCTGGATTGTACTCGCAAGCATCATGTCGTGCCAAGTACCAGGGTTAGGGTTATTATACGATCTTTGTTTACTACCCCTGAGCAATACGAAACGAGGACTCCAAGACGTTGTAGCAAAAGACCATTTGAGCTGGCCTCCTCGTTGGTATAACATCAAAATAGTAGCTTGGTAATGGGCTAAATCGTGATGTTTCTGGAGAATACAGCTCGAGGTGGTCCGTGGGCTTGCTTAAGGATTCCGGCTCTCGTTAAGGCAACAGGTACGATGCGGTCAAGGGTGTTCGATGTCATTCGAGCGGAGGAACATTGCCCGTGGTCGACTGCTCTTGCAAATGTTTAGAGCAAGATTGAACACTAAAATGGCAGCTGCACATTCGCATTATCCAAACTATCTCCTGCCTCTACAAAAACCGCATCACTTCCCAATACCCTCCTAATAATCATAATCCCTCCTCCACCCACCCGCCGTATTACTATGCCACGCACACTTCCCCCCCGCATAAAGGCACATATTCCCATCATCCTGCACCACCAACCTCGCATCCGCTCCCGAGCCAGCCGTCTCACTCTGCCACTTAACCTTCTGCTTCTCCTCCGTGCCCACGCACAGATTCCCATCGGCTGTGATCCATACCGAATTCGAATTTGCCGCGCCCTTAGCCCGCCACATGATATCGCCCCGGCGCGCCGACCCGTGGCTGTTATCCGTGTTGCAGATGAGCGCGAACTCGCCCTTGGTGTTGAACCGGGCCTGGTACTCGCCGCTGTTGCTGGTCAGGATGTGCTCGGGCTTCATCGTGAAGTTTGGGCGGAGGGTGTCGCCGAAGGAGCTGGGCCGCACGGGGGAGAGACAGGATTCCAGGTCGGTGATCCACCAGGCGACGTAGTCGGCGCGGTAGCTGAGGTCGATGGCGCGGATGTAGGCTGAGGCGCGGTCGTCGAGGACGAAGCGGGGAGGGTCGAGTCTGCCATGACCGCCGTCGTGACCGCCACCGCCGCGGTGTTGGGGTGGCTCGTACTTGCGGTTGGAGGAGCGCCAGATCATGCCGTTGGTCTCGCCGCGGACCTCGAGGACGTGGTCTTGGCCGAACTCGAGGTAATGTGCGTCTGTGAGTCTGGTGTCATCGTTGGTGAAGTAGTAGACGCTGGTGTTGAAACGAGTGTTGCGGATGCGGAGGTTTCCGGAGGGAAGGAGAGAGAGCTCGTGGTCGCCGTTGTCGGAGAGCAGGTTCTGACCGATGACGAGGATCTCCCCTGGCTTGAGCTGCGAGATCCTCTTGCCGGAAAAACCGGCAAAGGAGCGACCACTGGTCCAGATCAGGCCATTCGGCCAGCCGGAGCCGTAGAGCTTCAGGTGGCCGTTGTCGCTGAGGATCAGACTGCCGTTTGTTTCGCGGTGGGAGAAGCGCTCCCTGTCGTCGTCTTCAAAATACATGCCAAATTTGTCGATGTTGTTGGAGGGCTGCCAAATCTTGGTTCCGTTGGAACCCCAAAGAATCACGTCATCGTTGTAGCCGACGGTGAGCTTCGTAGCGGTTTCCTTGCGGGGGTTGGTGGAGATGATGATGAAGTCTCCTGTCTTGGTGTAGCGAACAACAAACTGTCCATTTTCATCCAGGATTGCGCTCATATCGCCGTTGCTGGAGGTGATAGACTGACCAGCAGCGAGGTACTGTCCAGGACTGATTTTGTCACCGGATGTGACAGGGGAGAACTGCGTAAGGTGTAAGTTTACTATAATTTCTCCAGAAAGCATTATTGGCCGAGGACTCACATCACGAGGTTCGTATGTTTGTGCTGAGCCACCATTGGCGGTCCAAATGGTGATGCCGTCGAGCTTCAGCACCGCAGCACCGTCGTCTTGAACGATCAATTCGCAATCTCCTCCGGTGCGACGGTATCTTGTCCGAGAACACCACCGAGAAGACTGGTCGTCATCAAATGTTGTCATATTGCCGTCAGTGGTCAACAGAAGCCAGCCTCCACCTTGGCTGTAGGAACGACCGCCTGAAGCCCACCTGGCTTCGCCACCCTCATAGAGAACAAAGTTGCCGTCGTTCTGGAAGGTAAGAGTGAACTTGCCGTTGGGGGAAGTGAGTACCTCTCCCGCTAGAAGTCTTTCACCGCCCTTGATGCGATCTCTCTTGGCCTCAGGTAGTTCCGGGCCAGTCTTCGATGACCAGACAATCTGACCGTCAGTTGAAATGACCATGTTGCCGTCATCTCTGACCACAAAGAAAGAGTTGCTGTTGCCTCTGCCCGCAGTGCCAGTCACCCATTTCTGAGCGCCTGACCATGTGAGCAGTTCCAGCTCTCCGTCACCACGGAAGACGAGTTTCTCCGCGGAATTGCCAGCAGTCTTGCCTCTGGCCCAGATCGGACCTTTGCCCTTCTTGTAGAGGACCAGGTTGTTGTCAGCCTGCATGATCAGGGTGTACTCGCCGCTGGGAGAGGATATGCGTTGGTCCTTGGTCAACTCCTCGCCGGCGTTGAGACGGTCCTTGGCTCCCACTGTAGGGTCCGCCGGCTTCTCCGGCTCCTTCTGTGCGGTGTTGGTGGCCCAGATCTGATTTCCGTTCGAGGAGAGGACGACATTGCCATCGTCTTGCACAGTCACCAAGGAGCTCGCATCACCCTTACCCCCGGTATGGCTTGACCATACTTCTCCGTTGTCGTCGTTGAAAAGCCTGAAATTGCCATCGTCCTGCAAGAGACCCCTAGCAGCCTTGCGATAAGAACTGGCGGTATCAGTGCTCCAAAGTACCCGGCAGTAAGACACGTCGGAGAGGACAAAGTTGCCATCGTCTTGGAAGACAAGTTCGTATTTGCCGTTCTTGGACTTGAAAGAGCTGCCGGGTTCGACGATGTCGCCGGCCTTGAAGGAGTCCTGTGTTTTCCATGAGTAAAGTGCGTCTAAAACCGAGGGCATCACAAAGCTTACCATGATGTAAGTGATATTCGGTGGTGACTGCTGTGATAGAGAATTGCGACTGGTTAAGGAAGACAGATGTTCAAAGAGCAGGGGGAAGATGATGATTCAAATTGAGCTTCGGTTTTGTCTACTCCCTACCTACCTGGCTGTCCCTTCCCTTCCTTATATACTTGTACTTTTCTCTCTTGGATCTCACAATACCTACCGATGATGGTCTTGAGCCATAGGCCTCCGACGCAGAGCTGTCGTCGCCAGGGTAACCCCTAACATCAAAAAGTCTGACTATCGACTCGGGCAGACCGAGGACACCTCAACCGCACAGCTGGTTGGTGACTCCAAGCCACTCGGTTGTAAGTCTTGCACCATCCTTCTCAAAGAAACCCTCGGCACATGTTGATGATAGCTTGGACAGCCCAAACTCCAAAGAGGGAGCACCCACAATGTGGGGTATACAGGGCAGTGTTGATAGGAATGGAATGAATTATCAAGATCTGGTGAGGTCTGGACCCGACGTTGAGTTGCGGCTGAGAGACCTTGTGCCGGATTTGAGACTAGCGAAGTCGGGGTTCAGCTCCATTTCCACGCGGGTTGGTTCATTCAGCCCGCAGCAAATCGATAGCGTTGATTGACATCGTCTCATTCGATTCTTGGAGGCAACCGGAATGGGGAAAAGCGACGGTGGGATTGGATCAAAAGAGGAAGACTTCTTCGTGGTTGTCGCCAAAGAGCTGCGCACGCTTGACTGTTCACCCTTTCACTCGGCTTTTCGGTTTGTGACGTTGAGGTTGTTGAACGAGGGTTGGATCTGGCAGCAAGAGGAGAAGATGAGCAAAGGGAGGTGGCGGACATGTTCGGGTGGAGGTAATATCGTTGTATGAGGAGGATAGGGGCAATCTGACCAACAGTAGGCGAGAAAAGGGAAGCATGGCTCTGGCTAACTGCATGGAACTCGCTTAACTGCATCTTAACTCGCTAACAAGCTCAAGGTCAACAGTCTGCGTTATCAGTCATCACATGGTAGCGTGTGCTCAAGGATCGCGTTTCGCATGCCACCCAAACCGTTATCGCATTTCTCCATTACGTTATCGCACCTGTGCTCGAGGAGGAGGTCCTCTTACGCCAGGCAATTCGGCAAACAAACCCAAATCAGAAAACAATTTCCTACACGAAAATCACGATACAGAGCATCCGTATAGCTACCCTGCCGTCTCTCCATTCAGCACAAAGACGAGCTTCCTACGAGCACCGGCGTACCGAGTGTCGCGGCGACAAAGGCCGACACCATCCACACCAACTAGCTTCGATCCATGCTATAACTCTACAACATCCACAAACCCCGAAACGAGTTGAAGTTGTCACTGCCAGATCATCGTCAAGATGACGGTTCAGGACGCCGTCGACGCCTCCGAACACTACGAAATCTACAACACCGACGACATCCCCTCCCTCTACACCATAATCATCGATACCAACCCTCGCGCCTGGGCTGCCCTCAACGATGTCCTCCCACTCACCAAAGCGCTCGCCAACATCCTAATATTCGTCAACTCCCACTTAGCCTTCAACAACTCCAACCAAGTAGCCCTTATAGCATCACACACCAACCGGGCAGTATGGCTCTACCCAACAGCTCCCGACCAAAACCGCGGCCGAAAACCACAAAATCCGAACGAAGACATCGAGATGCGCGACGCTTCCTTCACAAATAAACAACAACCACCACCCGCAAACAAATACCCCCTCTTCGCCCAAATCGAGCGCTCCCTCCTCTCCTCCCTGCGATCTCTCATAACCGCCACCACAACCGACGACATCGCCTCCACAACCACCACCCAAATCTCCGGCGCCCTGACCCTCGCCCTCTCGCACATCAACAAAACCGCCCTCCTCTTCGCCCCCACAAACAACTCCACCGGCCCAACCCCCTCCTCCGCAGGTGGCGGCAAGTCCTCGGTCTCCACAACCTCCGGCGCCGGCCCAGGCGGCGGCAACGCAGCCTCCCTCCCCGG
>RAON01000277.1:0-29239 GCA_009805295.1 Neurospora sp. FGSC 6877
CAGGCGTGAACCCCTTAGAGCAGGCGTGAACCCCTTAGAGTGTGATGGCTCACTCCGGTGTTGGCTCACTGTGAGCCCGTACGTCAGTGAGCACCTGCATACGCCCTTCTGGCCCGTCCTTGACCTCCTGGGTGTTACACTGGTCATCACCGGCGGGCGGTCGGGTCCCCACGGCTTGGGCGACCCTGGTGTCGCTTAAGTTCGTAACATTACGAGTCCGAATGAAAATGAAGAACTACTTTATTATCTATTTGGCCACTGAGCCAAAGAGTTATTTCTAACCTCGAGGTTGGTTCTTTCTGGTTGTAAAGGGGAAGTGCGATGTTTGGGGCGGAAGGTGGGAAGGAACTTTGAAATTTTAAGACTGAGAAGTTCTAAGTTTCGGATCCGACCCAAGTATAATGCTCTATATTATAGCGCCTTCAACTTTGGAAGTTTTTCAACATTGGAAGTCATGGAGGTACAGCCTGGACTTCCGATGTCACAGATTGCATTTTCCCGCTATGGAAAGTAATGCGCAATCTGGATGAATCGTACAAGCACACTTCTATTGCCGGTCAGTTGAACATTTCAATCACAAGATGCCGAGGCAAACCCCATTCTCCTGTAATGTCAATGAAAGAGACCGGGAAGCAACAAAGCCACCACTTGGTAGTGAAGACTCTTTTCTACTGAGAAACTGTATCATTGATCTTGTACTTCTGGTCCATGGTAAGAAACGGAATTGCCTACAAAACTGAAACAAAACACAGCAGAACTATAGAGCATACCCCTTTCTACTCCTCCCCATCACACCCCCCATCCCCCTCTTCTCCCCCCTCCTCTCCTCATCCTCCATCCTCTCCCCCTTCACCACCTCCGTCCAAGTTTTTTCTTTATACTCCTCCATCTTGGTCCGACGATACATGTACCTCTCCACTCCCAACTCCTTTTCCATCACGGCCCAATCCAACTTTAACTCCACGGATTTGACTCGTTCAAAGTTGTAGCCTACGCGATCATCGAACTGGCGCTCCATGCGGGCGCGGTTGATGAAGGACTGAGCGGAGCGGAGGCGGGAGAGCCAGCCTTGGGTGAAGGAGTGGGCTAGGCGGACTTCGCCGATGGGTTGGGTGTAGGCATGGGCCTGAACCATGCTACTGTTCGACTCGGTCGAAGAGCCGTTGGGGCCGGGTGTAGCGGTCGTGCCTGGCGTGTTGGCGGTGTCCAGCTCTATGTGCGTGGTGCTGGAGGTGGTAATGCTAGTGTTGGGTGCCAGAAACTCCGAAAGATCGAGGCAGCCGCGAGGTCTGTTCATGACGGTGCTGGATGAGATGATGATTGGTGGACAACGCACGCCTTGCTGCCAGATGTCTATTGCGTCGAGGTAGTTGATTGGTAATGGCGTTGGCGCTGGAAGCAGCTGTAACACTTGCTTCTTCGGCGGAAGAGGATCTCCGTTCCATCGTAACCGGGAATCGATCCACCACCTCCCTCTTCCTACCACTCTATCATGTGTAACTCCCACTTCTACTTCATGTCGGTTACTACTCCCATGCTCAACCTCCTTCGCAACCCTCATCAACCCCTTTTCTTCCTCCTCCACCTCCCCCTCCAGCTCGAGCTCAGGCTCGTCATACTCCGGCTCGGCCATGTCTCCCGAGCGTGGTTACTCCGGCCTATACTCCCCATAATCATACCTATTCACAGAACTACTCTCCTCGCCATAAGCATGTACCATCCCATGTCCCTCCCTCCACTCCTCCCTCTCATGCCTTCTTCTCTCTCTTCTTCTTTCCCTTTCCCTTTCCTTTTCACGCTCATATTTTACGTCGTATCCGTCGCTTGAATCATCGTCAGCCGGATCTTGACGAAGCAGAGCGCTTTTTTCACCTGCTTCTTCGGCTTTTACCTGCTCTGTAGCTGCAGTAGGTTGTGTGTAGTAGTCTCTGTGGGCGGAGCCGTGAAGGGAGTCGGAGTAGCTATGTGCAGGGTAAGGGGAGGTGCTCATCGGTCTTTGCTTTGCTGCTGTACTCTCAAAGGCAGAGGCAGACTGCGAGTGGCTGGAGCTGTGCTGCTTGGTGAAGAAGGAGGGCATGGAGACGCGATTGTTAGTACTGTTGGAAGCAGTGGCTGGAGGGGAGGAGGAGGATGATTGTTCAAAGACTGAGCGCATGCGTTGGAAGAGGGAGCTGCCCCCTCCTCCACCTCCTCCGCTGCTGCCGCTGCCACTGCCAGAGCCGCTTCCTGAAGCACTGCGGTTGTGACTAGAAGAGCGGCCACTTTCCCCTGAAAGTCTCACTTCCTCATTCCGTGAAAGACTAGCCTCCCGCTGGTGCCACATCTCCATCACCTTCGGCGCCGGCTCTCTGTCCCTCATACCATGCCCCTTATCATGCCCCAAACCATCCCCATATCCGCCACCGCTGTAATCAGTTCCCCCATCCGTCAACGAACTGACACCACGAGGCCGACCGATATTGGTACCAATGCTGTCGCGGATCCGCGGGTCTTGAGCACCGGATTCAACCTCGTGGTCAAGGACGGGAGAAGAGGGACCAGAGGAAAGAGTGGTCCCGCTGCGGGCAGATTGAGGGGATGAGACGGTGGGGGCGGTGTTGGAGGTGTCGGCTGTTGCGAAGGTGGCGAACGTGTTGACAGTGTCGGAGCGCCAGGGGCGGTTGGTTACGTCCCGAGGGACGAACTCTTGTTCATCCTCTGGGGGTTGGGTGGCGTGGGCGCCGTGGTGGGAGTCTTCAGGGGCCGGGGAGGGGGGAGTGGTGGGGATTGTAAGAGGGGAAAGATCGTGATGGTGAGCTGGAGTGACAGTGTCGCTGCCATCGGTTTCGGGCTGCTGGGGCTGGGAGTGCTGCTCAGAAGGGGTTGATGGCCTTTTTTGTAGATCATGATGGTCGCCGTGAGTAGGAGCCTCAGTGTCTGGCTTCTGGCCTTGGGCAAACTCGGGGGAGTGGTACATTCCAACGTGCTCGTCAAGGACCTCAGCAGCAACCTCAGCCGGGCTGGCCTCTGTCGCCGGTGTCTTCAAGGCTGCTTCCACTTCGGCATCAATGTCAACCTCAACGGGAGGATGTGCACGAGCAACGGCATCAGTAGCCGCACCAGCCTCTTCCACATGTTGAGAAACCTCAGTCTGTCCAGGCTGGTCCTCGGAATCCGACTCAGACAAAAACTGGTCTACCTCGCTCCAGTCCCTGCCCATATCCTCTCGAGTGACAGCGTGCGGATCACCAGAGATCGAGGATGTCTCCGAAGGGAACTCGCTGTTCTCGGTATCACTAGGCTCGATGAGCTGCAAGACCGGAGGCTCAATGTGTTGCGACTGTTGAGTTTCAACACCTTCGTGATCGTGCGAGTGGCCATTGTCATGATGATGGCCATAAGCGCGATTAGCCTCCTTATCAGCAAGTATTTCCTCCTGCTCATCACTAGACCGATAGCCGCGGCTACTCTGGTCCTCAACCTCCACCTGACCAACAGGGGACTGGCCATCATGATGCTCCTCTCGCTGCGTACTCTCCTCTCCGTAGTGGTGGCCGTGAGAGTTATCCTCCTCGTCACTCTCCTCCTCCCCATCATCCTCCAACTCCTCCGCCAAACTCCTCTCATTCCTCGCCGGCTGTTCATGACTCAAGACAGACATCGTCTCCTCCACACTCAAAACCTCGTCAGATGATCGTTCGACGTCGGACTGCTCCGCGTCGTCCACGCGTACATCATCCTCCACGTGCTCGACCTCGACAGTCTGTTGCTGTTCCTGTGATTCGGGCTTGCCATCGTTACCGACATGTTCATTCCTGTGTGCAGCAGAAGAGTCAGAGGTGGTACAAACTTTAACGGATAGGGACATGGCGGGGGAGAGGGAGGAGGAGGGAAAGGGGGAGGTGGTGGTAGAGGGGGTAACTTGCCCTTCAGTAGTCTTCTTAGGGGATGAGTAGCGGAAGGGGTCGTATTCATCGTCTTCGGGACCAGGCTGGCTATGGGTAGTAGGGTCTTCATCAGATTGATCGTGCTCATGCGAGGCGTAATGGTGTTCGGTGACAGGGTGGGCAGCCTTCAGGTTGGGGGGTTCATCGAGAGCAGGCTGCTCCTCTGAGAGTCTGAGATCGGGATCTTCTTTGTGGCTCTGTTCGGGCTCGGAGGGCTCGGTCGAGCTGTCGACATCAGAGTCGTCTTCCGTGCCCTTGGTTTCATGTTGTTGATGGACGAGGGTGTGGGTGGTAGGATCATAGACGTGGATGTCAGCCGGTGCTGACTTGACGGCGTCCTGGGTATGGGAGATAAGACCTTCTCTTTTCGCTTCGGCTTCGGCCACGGACTGGACAACGTCGCTGGAGAGTGTCACATTGCTTTCATCCACGGGAATGTTGCGGACGTCGTCTTCGTCGGACAAGGCTGCTCCGACCTCATTCTCAACCTGACCCTCGGCCTGTTTCTCCGCCTCGCCGGCCATGTCACGGCGCTCAACACCATCGCCAAGCTCAGCTTTAACTTCCTCACCCTCCTCCTCGGTAATCGCATCAAGATGGTGAAGAACGATGTCACCTCTGCCCTCAAAGTCTTCGCTCTCGGACTCGGACGACAAGGCTTCTTGGGCATGAGCGTCCTCGACTTCATCTTCACGATCAATGTAATGCTCAGGACCAGGCTCCAAATCACAATGATGCACATCCCCAAATTGCACAGCATGCCCATTGAATGCAACCGTCTCGCAAGGCATAGGGAAGTCATCCACACCAGGCCCGGGACTCTCTTGCTCTTCTATCACATCCTGGCGGCTAGGGACGCGCTCGAGCTGATGGCCTGTTTCATCATCGTCTTCGGTGTCTTGTTCATCTCCCAGCCTACTATCTTCCCGCTGATCATCGGCAGTTGTGTCTTGATCGGCAGGCTGCAAAGTAACGACAACCTCGGGCATTTCATCATGGACACCAGCGTGTTCAACAGAATGAAAACTGGCCTCCAACCCAGGAGTAGGAGCCAAGTCGCTAGGCGTATAAGGTCTCTCGTAAAGCTGATACCGAGGCTGAGCGTCGTCCTCCACGTCTTCACTGATGTCGGGAACCTCGCGCTCTCGCTCGTGGTGTGCCTGCTCGTCTGCATCATGGTCCCGAGGGGCATACGACTCATCAATATGCTCTTCTTGGTGGTGATCGTAACGACGAAGAGGCGATTCAGCCGGGGTGTAGAAGTCGTCAGTGCTGTGCGGTACGTGATGTTGGTTGACGAAGTAATGCGCTGGTTCATGATCGCCTTCTTCGATGGGGGTGTGTCGCATGTGCACTGCGTCGCTGTGGGTGAGGGCTACGCCGACGACGTGGGAGACGTGGGAGGGGTCGAGGGGGCGGTTGTCCATGTCCAGGACCTGTACTGGTGTATGAACCTCGTCGTGTTCACACTCGGCCGAGTCGCGTGACTCGGGTCGACCTAGTCCCATTTCCTCCTGCTCACGAACCAGCTCCTCCACCGGGACTGGCTCAGGCTCAGACTCAGCTTCATGCTCAGGTCCGGGACTAGGAGGAGACGATTCCTCCCTCGTCACAGGCGGCTCAACGACGCCCTCCACACCCAAAACGGGACTCTCCGCCTCTTCATACTTCTCATAACCCTCCTGCTGCGCCTCCTTGACGTCGGCATCTCCATCTTCCTCTTCCGCCAAGTCCACTTCACTAGCACAAGGCTCTAACACTCCCCTAGCACTCATCGCCTCCTCCTGCAACTCAAAGCGATCATCATGCGCCAGATCGACGGGGTCATCCACCCGGCCTTGGAGGAGTTCCTTCTCTAGGACTTCCTTCTCCACGGCTTCTGCATCAACACCTTCATCCTGCCCTTCCTCTGGTTTCTCCTCTTGCTCCCGCTGTTGCTTGTACTCGTGCTCATGCTCGTGCTCCTGCTCTTCCTCTCGCTCCCGTTGTTGTTCATGCTCCCGCTCCCACTCACCTTCAATCTCAGCAACGGCCATGGTAATATGCCCCTGTACCGTCTCAACAGAATCATCTTGATCAGGACCTGTAAACTCTCTTAGCAGCTCCTCATCCAGTGCATCCTCATCCAGCACATCCTCACTCAACACCTCCTCCCTTGGCACCTCCTCCCTTGGCACCTCCCCCTTCCCCTCCGTCACTTCCCCTTCCCTCCCCTTCCCCTTCAACAACGCCCCGTCCCTCTCCAACACCTGCGCCTCCCCGTCCCCCTTCAACGCCTGCACCTGCTTCACTACATCCTGCTCAGCAACAAAATCCGCATCATCATCTTCTTCCTTCGCCTTTGCAGCCGTAGGAGAAACAGGAGATACCGCATCGTTGATATCAGAGTAGGAACCGCGCTCGGAGGCGGTGGAGATGGAGTGAGCGTCTGCGTATGAAGGGACGGTGTCGAAGTCATCTGGGGCGGGGATGGCGCCTTGTCCTTGGTAGGCTTCTTCTGGGTTCTGGTTTGGGGTTGGGGTTAGGTTTGGGTCGGTCTCGGTGTCGGCTTCGGCGTTGGTAGGGTTGGTAGGGTCGGTAGAGTTGATAGGGAGGCCGGTGTCTGGAGGGTTAGTAAAGGCGTCGGTGTCGGGAGGATTGGTAGGAGGGTCGGTGACACGGTCGGCAGATGTGACTGGGAAGGCTGGGGGGGCTTGTGTGTAGGGTGTGTAATCCGAAGTTTCGGAGTCTGGGGATGAGGCCGGTGCAGGGGCGGCTACTTCTTCTGCTTCTTCAGCTACAGCACCATCACTGTCGTCCGCGGGGGCAACGGGAGGATGGATAATCCCCAAACTATCATGTCTCCCTCGAAACTCTTCTTCCGCACCATCAACAGCCCGCTCGGCAACAGTCTCAGGGGATTCGACTTGATGCTCAACCGGCAACCCACAATGCTCGCCCTCATCCTTCTCCCCGTCCTCCTCTTCCTCGACCTCCGCGAACTCAGCCAAATGGAGGTTCTCATCCATAGGATGCGCCCGAATCGGCAAGCCCTGGAACTCCACGTCCACCAGGCTTGTCTTGGTGCTTGTGTCTGTGTCTGTGTCTGTGGTTCCCGTCTTGATCTCCAGCTGCCGTTCATGGATATCGGGCAGTTCTGGGACGGGCTCAGAAGTTTCGACGGCTAAATCTTCAACGGATACTGTATCAGTGTCTTCCTCCATGTCGATGGCGGAGAGAGTCCGGGCGACGGGAGAGGTAGGTCTTGAACCGACCAGGACGGGGCTGGCGTTGTCCGCGAGAGAGTTGGGCTCGTTGAGGAGGTCGTCCATGCTCATTGATGCCATCTTTTCTCGTAACTGGGCTGCCAGACCTACTTCCTTGACTTCAGATTCGGTCTCGCGAGCAAGTGTTTCCTCCTCTTGCTGACTTTCAGCCCTGTATTGATCATGGCCGTGGTCGAGGTCGGGAGGGGCGTTTTCGAACGCAGCGGCGGGGAGGAATCCCCTTTCCGTAGTCTTTGTCGAGGTCGGCTCGCTCGTCTCGGTAGGTTCCTGAGCTTGAGAAGCCTGCTCCGGCTCGAGCATCTGGACAGTACTTGCCTTCCTCGCCTCTCGGATAGCTCTCGAGTTAAGCGGCAACGGAGTCTCCGTATGCGCCTGTAGCTTTTCCTCGATCAATCGATTCAGTTCCTGTTTTTAATTGCTCGTCAGCCATCATCCAGACGAATCACACCATCAAGTCCAATCCAAGGGCAAGAAAACTAACCTTCCTCCTCCCTTCCAACCCCCTCAACCTCCCCACCTCCTCCTCCCACCTTCTCTCCCACCCCCTCTCAATCTCCCCCATCAACTCCTCCGTCTCCCTCTCCACCTCCCCCTTTTCTTGTTTTAGCGTCCGTTCCCTCTCTTCATCTTCCTGTCTTAGCCTCTCCTCCCACTGCTCATCCTCCTCCCTCCTTCTTCTCTGTAGTTCCTCATCCTCAGCCCTTCTCCTTTCCAAAATCTCCTCCCGCTCCACCCGCCGCTTTTGCAAGAGAAATTCCGACTCGGCCGTGAAGGCCATGAGTAAAGAGCGGATGGCGGACTCCCGACGGGTGACGAGGTCGCTTATTTTTAAGCGTTCTTCGGGGGAGGCTATGGGGTAGGGATCACCGCCGGGAGAGAAAGGGGAGGAGGGCGGTTGGAGGGCGGTGATGGTGGTGTGGATTTGGGAAATGGTTTCTTGCATTTGGAGGAGGAGGGTGGGGAGGTCGTCGTTGGTTCCGGATATGGACGGGGAGGCGTGGGTGGGTTGGGTTGATGTTGACGGAGAGGTAGGCGACATAATGGATGGGTTGTAGGGGCCTGGACGCCCGCTTATCGTTGTTGGCTGCGTTTTGGATGTGGTTTCTCGTGGGATTGTATGGTGCTCGAACGGGTTTTCGGGATTTGGTGGTTGGTCGTTCGTGGGATTTGTTGGTGGTCGAGTATCGCTTTGGCTTTCAAGGCTCACTCGTTATTGCATGTCTCTAGGTATAATAGCTAATGTGACAGACGGACAGCCTGGTAACCAGTTCAATTGTTATTTGCTGTAAGCTCTAGTAAACATACAAAAGGGGAGCTTCGGAAACATGGACAAACGAAACACAATGGCGCAACCGAACATCACTGTTGACACCGGGCACCGGGCACCGGCGATAACACCAAGCACCAAGCACCAAGCAGGCGGACGGCAACATGGAGGACTCGAGTCGGGTCGAGTCGAGCGTCACCTCTCTCAGAACAGCGATACCCTGCCTTCGCCTGCCCTACCTCTAGTATCCTCCTCGTCACGGCTCTGTCTCTGTACGTATCCCTCGCTTTGATGTTCGCCTTCTTCTTTCCCTGTAGAGGTATACACTTATAAATTGACCGACACCATCCGCTAGGATGGCGGAGGACGGGCAGGACAGGATACCCCTCCAACAACCTCTCCCTCTCGACACTGGACCGAGCTTCGACTGATCTTCGACTGGTGGCCTTGTAGCACTGGCCGTAGCACTTGCTATGCCATTTGCGCGGGATCCTTGACCCTTGGGGCCTTGGAGAAGTCTCCTGATATCGCCGTCGTGTGTGGTGACTGAATCGCGGTATTCGACGGCGGTCGGACTCGGGAGGTATCCGTTCGCAGAGACGCATCGGCGCATCGGCGCATCGACCGTACAAATGGCCGGCCGGCGAGGTACGTCTTCGGCGACCGATATCGCACGGCGAGAAAGAACTCGGCACTCGAAATCTTTCGTTTCGTTCGTTTGTTCGGGGTCGCACCGGCGACCGCAGGCGACAAGAGGAATGCCGTCTCATTCTTCGAAGTACAAAAGTCTCGTTGGGGTCGATGATAAGTGGGATGTTAGGGTGACGACATGTTTCAGCGCGATTAGCTTGGTCAATGTGTCAATGTGATCACTGCGGACGGATGTCTAGGCGGGGAAGCGCTGTTACTGACTCCCGTGCATCTCTACCAAATATTATCAGTTATGGTGAAGATTCTGGCGTGATGGTGTTAGTACGGGATTAGAGCTAGCCCCATCTACTATCGCAATGGTCCAAGCGAGTCAAGACCGCTGTACAAGCGTCGTAGCGCTAGCGTCAAAGCGAAGCGGAACCTGAAACTCCGAAAGTCCCAAGAAAGTTCCCCTTCACACTTCGGATGCGACATGTGGAAGATGCCGAGCGTTTTTTCTGCTGTTATGTTTCAATATCTGTGCCATGAGAGAAAGAGAAATGTTTACATCTCGTCAGAAGGCTTGGGACCACTCGGGCTCAATCGGGGGTCTCACTGTTGGGTACCGGGCGGTCACCGCATTGGCACGCACCGCCGCCATCACCTCGCCGATTTTAACTGATTGAATCCGGAGCCCTTCTCTCGACGGGGAGTCTCAATGCCAACCATGAGAAAATGCTGAGCACCTCTAGGTTATTGTACACTTTTAATGACAATAATAATCAGATGAAGAACGCCATGTAAATGCGCAAGACATAATCGCTGTTTTGTATAAATGTAGAAGGAAAAGAGATGCGATGCTTGTACAAATGCTGCGTGGGGTGGTAGTAGCCAAAAGCCAAAGCCGAAAACATCATGAATGGCCGCTCCAAACCTCCTTCCGACTTGCCATACGGCTGGATATCCAAGAAACACACAGAAAAAAGACACCAACCATCTTATCCTACTGACCATCATCACCGCCGTCACCAATTTCCTCCCAACTTTTCACAGCCCTTTCCTCCCATCCTCAATCCTATTTCCCCCATAGCACAACACTCAAATCCTCGCCATCCCCCCCCTCTCCACCACCGCCCTCCTCTGCTGATACTGCACAGCAAAATTATACCTAACAAAAGTCCCATAGCCATACGCCGCGATGCCAATGGCCAACCAAACACTCGTAATGATCAAACCAATCGGGAAAATCATGATCTGCACGCCCGGCAACACAAACGCCGTCGTTCCGTTTTTCAGGCGAGCAATTTCGTCTTCGACCGCCAGTTGGGCCCTATTAAAATCCGACAGGACGACTTCCTTGCTAAAGACGCCGGCGACGAAGGCAGCCTCGTTGGAAGAGATGTTGGTTGAGACGGAGGCGCCTTGGGGGGTGGTGGCGGAGAGGGTGACGATGGGGAGGAGGAGATGTTGGAGTTGGGCCCTGTAGTTACATGGTTAGGATACCGTGTGAGAGGATGATGGAAGGAAGGGGGGAGGAAGAGAAACTTACATAGTCATATCACCAGTCATCTTCCCCTTATCAATCTGTCCCACAAACAAATACTGCTGCAACAGCGTCGGATCACCATTTGTCGGCAAATCGCCCTGGTTCTGTCTCGCGGCAAGTGCATTCGCCGCCTCGCCATCTCCGCTTCCTCCTACTCTACCCATGCTCGAAGCACCAGACACAGAAGAAGGCGAAGCAGTCTCAGCCTGCGAAGTAGAAGCAGAAGCCCCCTGGCTCGCCTTCGCATTCGCCGCTGAGCCTCCGCCAGCCGCAGCATTCGCAACAGGCTGATCAGCGCTCGTAGTCCTCACATTAGCCCCGACGAACCTCACGCCCACCGAAATCTTCTCGGGAGCAATCCCAGCGAAACTATCCCTTGCATCACTGATCCTGAACAAGCGTAGATCCGCCTCAAATACACCCGTGGAGTTATCCAGCGCCGGCAGGTTGTAGCACACGCACGTTCCGGACGGGTTCGAAGCGGCGGTGAGCTGTCGGAGCGTGGAAATGCAGGCGGCGTTGACTTGGGCGTTCCAGGCTGTCATGTTGAGGGTGCCGTCGGCGGTGAAGATGGGGTCTTGGCCGACGGAGGAGGTGGAGAGGTCTGATTGTCGTTCTTCGAGGAAGCCCCGTCGGAGAAGGTAGGAGCCCATGATCTCTTCCATGCGCTTGTGGTAGGAGGGCGAGCCGCGCGTCATGCCTTCGGCGATGAGGGAGCCGATGCCGGCTTGAGCGACGGGGGCCGTCGCCAGGAGGGTGACGAGGAGGGTTGTTGGTTGCCAGAGCATGATGGCGGTTGATGTTGGGTATCGATATTAAGTGGTGGTGTAAATATTAGTTCCGCCCAGCGGAATGTCGAAGAGAAACTGCGCGCTCTGCGGTCGTCGATGATGTGGTGATCGTCGTCCAGTCCGCCACCGAATAGACCTGTTGATAAGTAGGTAGAACCTCGATGATGGGTTGCTTGGGTTGGGTACCCGTAGATCAGAGGCCAGCCCTACGTTCGATACGGAGGAGATTGTCGATCAACGAACACCAGAGTGGTAAAGAATGCAATGGAGGGACCAGCCCAGTTGGTGAAGAGAACGTCTTCCTTCTCGGTTGAGAAGCACGTGCGCAGTAGTGAGAATCGTATAATTAAAATAATGGTTATTCAAGAGAGCGTCCAGTCAAGACCGGCAAGGAAGAGAGAATGGGAGATTACACCCGGTGAGTAGACAGAAGTGGAAAGCAGCAGGCAGCTAAAGATGAGGTGACATGGTTGTAATGGGTTGGTAAGTTACTTCGAGCCGGAGATGTCCAAATGCTCAATATGGGGTCACGGTCTGACCACTTGTCGGAGCCATGGTGATAGGGGTCGGAGATGGAACAAGAAGGGGGTCGACGGGCCGTCTTGAGGGAACCCAGAGGTAGCGGCCGAGAATATAGCCCCAGGAACTACCATGGACTTTTTGAGGAGCATCGCGTGGCATGGAGGTGGAGTGAGGAAGCATCGCCGTCCGTGTCTTGGATGAGCCCCTAGATACTCCAGGACCAAGTATGACATGGGGGAGGGAGCTCCAATGAGGTGGGATATCCCGAACTGAAGCGCGCGAAAAGTATAAGTGGTTCTGGACCAATGATGTTCCTTCTTCAGACCCAAACGGCCGACTTCCGAGACCACGGGAGAGTCAAATGACAGCTCTAACAGCGTACAAAGAGCTTTCTGCCTCAACAAAGGAAGCAAAGGGAGAACAGGGTTCAGACAAGGCAATTGTTCGAAATGGGTCGAGAACAAATCAACAAAGGGGATATTGCTCCGCGCACCGTAGCTCTCGGTTGACTCTGACCAGGGGCAGCGCTGCTCATGTTCATGGTCACATGATGTCCCCCCAAAAAAACTGAAAAATGTCAATGATAATGTTACAGCCAAGACTAAACGTCCAAGACCTTGGGGCCGGGCCGGGATCTTGAGAGGGTCCGTGGGGAGTTTTGAGGCGCAATGTGTTGCATCATGACGCCCATTGGGAATCCAGATGACCACCAGATGCTAGCGGGACAAGGGACGGGGAAGTCTTGATTGGCTGTCCGTTGTTGGTGGTGAAAAAGGCCGTGGACCTGTCGTTGATGGGAGACGCGCTTGCAGTCAGAACCAACTTGTTGACATTCCCATAAATTGAATGAAAAAGCGGCAAGATCGGATTCCATGATAATCGGAATTGCTGCCACCTTCACAACAATGAGCGAGACATCCGAGTTGGTTGAGTTCATGAGTCGAGCAAGGGGAAGAAAGGCGGGGAAATCTGGATTTCAATTAGCCGCCTGAATCTGAAACAGTCCAGACGGCAGCCAAAAGGTCCGAGCGCTTACAGCGGAACAAGCCACTATCACGCCACATCAGAAAGAGACAAGCCACGGCTGGCAGCTGCTGGCGGGTGTGGAGCAGCAGCCGTCAGTCGCAATGACTCTTGACATCAAGTAAGAGAGATCCAAAATGCTCTGGTCGACGAGGAGGACTGGCATGAAGCAATGCAGTCAAAAGTTATGATTTTCATCTTTTGTGACCTTTTGCAAGAAACATTTTCCTCAATCTGTGTACCCTGTATGTACCTTGGTCTTACAAGCCGGCAATCCACCACCGTGCAACCGCCCATTACAGCGCTTCCCGCGATCGTCGGCCACGGGAAGCCCTATCGCCTAAAATAGCTGCAAAGTCGGCGCTTACACCACATCGACAATCAACATCCTGTCCAACGATCTCCCGCTCACCATTTCCATACCTCGGACATGCACTAGGGTAACCGTAGAGTGGGTGTTGCGACAAAACGACAGGCCAGCTCACACCCACGGTTAGGTATTTTCTGTCACTTCTCTTTTCATGTGAGCAGTGTTCTGGCATTTAAGCCGCTAGATTCCCGTCTGCACATTTTGCGATCGAACCAGAGCACCATCTCGGCGGTTCAGTGCATGAAGGGGGTGTACTGGTAGCACTTGACGCCAGGAGCGTATGCGGCTGACTCCAAACATCAAGGACATCAGGTTTGACGGTAAAATGACTGCACTGTCTATTCGGCTGTGACTCAAGTTTATATACCCCTCTGACGGCAATCAGTTTTCCTTCAAGCTCTGCATCTTGAAGTCAGTAATGTCGTTTGCTGAGCAAATCACATCAGCCTCCCCAGATACCGGCTCTCTCAGATTCTTCCATCCCGATTCCATTATCAAAACACAAACCCCCAATGTTCCTTCCTAGCCAGCAAACCCAACCTTCCAGCTCCGTCAACGTTGTCACCCATCCCGTTCTCCCATCCATCAAGCGCAAACCGAGACAAATCCACCTCCAGACGTTGTAACATTTCCCCTTCCTCAGTCATTGTCGCAACCTTCCCAAAACCCGCAAACTTCTTTCTCATGACTAACCATCCCGCCACGCAATATTATCGCGAGCCGCGACCCTACGCAATCATTTCCACCCATGCTGTACGTTTTGGAGCATCTGCCACCACACGTTCCTGATCATCCATATTAATAAATCCTCTATCTGTGCCATCAGTGTTGTTAAGCCGCGAGTACGCTAGTTGTCTTGTTGATGTGTTTTATAGTGATTGTGGTGGTGCGAGAGCCGTTAGCCCAATAAGTAATAATAACATTGTGATGGAGCGGAGATGAAGGCGAGAGGGCAGAGATGTGGCGTGGTCGATTGATGTGTCCTTATTGTTCTACATCACTTGATATGCTAAGGTGTTGAACGCGTTCTGTGGAGGTAGGGGGTGATTGGTGTAGGCGTCGCTGAGATGGGGGAAGACGGACTGTCTATATCGACCCGGGTAAGATCCTCAACATCCGGATGGCTTCGTCTTTGACGTGGCGCGGATCAGCCCTCCAGTTGCGGATAGCGGCGATGAAAACATCTTGGGCGAGAGCCTTTTGCATGTAGCTGATAAAGTGTTTGGCGTGTTAGTTAGTTGAGATCCAATGGATGATCTGGTGACATGGTGGTATCTAGTGAGCTGACGGTGCGAAGGTTGTGTCCGAGGAGGATCGTGATGTAAATAACCCTGGAAGCGAAGGATCGTGAACAGAAAGAAGTTCCAGGCTTGCAAAACCCCAACTCGTATACTCACGGGCAGCCATCGTGAAGGTTTGTGTCATCGCCTCCGATACTATCGTCAGTTGGTAAGACCCCACCATTCCTTCCAGTTTGTTAGCATTGTTTCGAGATGAGCAAGTTAATCCACCAAGTGACCTATCGTGACCCGTCTTAGTGAGTGAAGATGCCTCAAAAGTGCTGCCAGGAACTTTCTTATCTCTGTGAGCACCTTGGCGGGCAGCTCTCGGTCCCGAAGGTCGACCTGGAGAAGAGATGGAAGGAAGATGTTACGGTGAGCTTCTGCCTGTCCGCCGTGACCGTCTCGAGCCCGAACCTGACCGCGAAGAGGTACAAAGGTACATGATTTGGAAGTCGAGGCGCTCATCGTTGACAGCAGTGCAGATTGCCATCAGAAAGAGGAAGTCCATGTGACGAAGTGCTCAGTCACTGACGACGAAGCAAAATCTAATCAGGCTACTCTTCTCAGTCCTACAAGATCCATACGGATGCTCGATCATGGCTTGGAAGCATGGAAGATTCGCAGAAGCTGTTAAAGGTCAAAGGGTTAAGAAGTGTCATGCTGGTGATGTTGCGGGCTGTGTTCGAGTTTCGAAACATTGTTCGTTGGAGACATTGACGGATGGTCAGCACGAACCAGGTGGATACGGTGCCAACCGCATCGACCAATGGATAAGCGCGGACCAAATAGAGTTATCGCCAATGCCAGGGACAGCCGGCCAATAGTGGGGCTTTTCGGAGGGGTTCGGCTGATGGGGCTGTCGCAAAGAAAGTGTGAACAAACGAACGCATCACGAACACTTTGGCAACAACAATTCCATGTTCATTTTTCGATGGCGAAGGTGCTGCCAAGGAATGATGACACAATTTTCTGGCAACATCTGGTCCTTCCAAGTTGATTGTCTTGATTGTTCCTTTTTGCAATCGCCATCACAATCGCAATTAAAGTGTTATCCATTTCATCTCTCCTTTCTCGTCCCGTCAATCCACCCCTCTGTTCCACATTCCACATTGACAATTGTGGCGGATGGATCTCCCAGATTGCTGACCGGAACAAGAGGGGAAAATAGCGAGTGCGCGCTGTTCTCGCTGCCATGAGGACGCGAGCTTGCTGTTGACTCAGGGGGAGCCAGCCACGTCCCTTCCGTTGCTCCGAAACCTCCCGACTTTCATCTGCCAGATGTCAGGGTAGACAGCCGCCAACAGAGGACTGACTACCCTGCAATCTCTCAGAAGTCGAGACTTGGAAAGCCAAAGGCTCAGAAAATGGCCATGTGCACCAACATCATCAACTATCTCTGCTTCTTTCACGAGGAAACATCCTGACGCTCAACATCAGATGGCTCAGCCCTTTCACGACATCGAAATCATGCCAAGGTCTGCGGCTGAATACAATGCCAAGATGACGATGATCGCCATGCGAGCTTGTCGTCGTCCCGGGACATTCACATGGGTCATCCCTTTCCTTCCTCCACCTGTTCCACTCCTTCCATACTCCCGAACATCCCGGGCTCCAACTACAAGCCAACTGTTCAAGTGTCAAACGCTGTTCGCTGACGCCTTCACAAGCTTCGACCAATCGACTTTCACATGTTTCAGCGAGCCCGAACTTCTGGAAACCGCCTGCACCGCCAGTCACCACTCCCGAGACACACCAACATCGTTGACCGTTGATTATCGGAGGAGATCTATGCTTAACCAAGTGGTGGTAGGACCAAGACATGGAGGCCTTGATCACACTGGCTGTTGCAACCCGGACCCTCGACGCTGTCACAGCCTTTGTTGCCCTGGCACATATCAGCATGTTCTTCGACCGCCGCCAACACCGATGACCCCTCCCAAGTCATGGAGCATGTTTCCCAGAATAAACCATATAATAGGGACAAGGGAAGCTATGGAAAACCGGGGCAAGGCCCTTCGTTCGCTAATGGTATCAAAGGAAACACAGCACTCTGACCGTTCATCACGTCCTCTCGGGTTTCCACATGCGATCCAGTGTTCATGAATCGAGTCCCACCCCGGCCTCTTTTCGTTTCCATCCACCCTCCGCCACGGTGATCCTCGGATGTGCCCTACATTCGTCATAGGTCCATCGCGTCGCGATTCATATCTAAGTGAATACGGATCTTCAGTCCGATGGAGCTGCCCAGTGCTTCGGCCATGGCTCGTCTGTATAAGGCTTTTTCCCTCTCGCCCCCAAAGTCTTGGCGAGTTAACAAGCGGGAGGAATGACAGCAAGAGGCGCAGAAAAGTACCTTAAACGAGAGAAAGAAACCTGCAGGATTACAAACTCAGATTAGAAGACGCAGATTTCATGCACTTCTCACATAGATGCAAGTAAAGTCTACCTCGTGCAGATAGGAGTCATTCGGCGGGCATTCGATAGCGACGAATAAAAAACCCTGCATGAGCGCCTCCGGAATAGCCGTACAGGTTTTTGAATTCGAGCATTATAAAAGCTCGTCTGGAACTCGACTTTTCTTTCTCCCTTATCTCCAGCATCCATGTTAATCATCTAAAGTTTCTCGGTTATCCAACCCACCTGTTGAACCTCGACGTCATCCAAATCCAAGTCGTTCGTTCTTCTGTCGCAACTCACAGCATCAACAATCATGGCTCACCGTCTCCCCGACCGCTCCAAGCTCCGGCTCTTGACCAAGGGCGTGTCCGCTGGCTCGTCCTTCTTCACTCCCGCGCCTCTTGTCGGCTACGCTGCTCTTCGCCATCCTCGCGCCATCTCGACAAGCAACACCTCCAAGAAGCCTGCTGTCGCAATTCCTACCGGCCCCGTCTCTTCTGTCGTTCCCGCCACTCGCGCTGGTACTCCTTCGGCTTCGGCTTTGGAGGTTAGGGATGGAAATGCCTTTGCCACTCTGCCGCTCACGTGGCCCCACGAGGGTTGGAATGAGAATGTCCTCTTGAACGTTGTTCCCAGCCATCGTGAGCCTAGGACTTTCGGTGACTGGATTGCCTGGAAGATTGTCCGCACATGCAGGTATGTTAGACGTCGAAAATTTCTGGTCGTTCATTGCTAACAGATGTTCCCCAGATTCTGGATGGATCTCGTCACGGGCATGCGTCCTGAACAGCAGGTCGACTCCAAGAATCCCACAACTGCTTTGGCTGCCAACAAGCCCCTGACTGAGCGCCAATGGGTAGGTTCACCCCCTGGCTATCGGACCTCGTGCCATGCTAACGACACTAGCTCGTCCGCTTCATCTTCCTCGAGTCTATTGCTGGTGTTCCTGGCATGGTTGCCGGTAGCTTGCGCCATCTCCAGTCCATTCGCCGTTTCCAGCCTGACCAGGGCTGGATCAAGTCTCTTCTTGAGGAGTCCTACAATGAGAGAATGCACCTCCTCACCTTTCTCGAGATGTACAAGCCCGGCTGGTTCATGAGACTCGTCGTGCTCGGTGCCCAGGGCGTCTTCTACAACGCCATGTTCATCTCGTACCTCTTCTCTCCCAAGATTTGCCATCGCTTCGTTGGCTACCTTGAGGAAGAGGCCGTTCACACTTACACCCGCTGCTTGCTTGAGCTCGACCACGGCTGCCTCAAGAGGTGGTCCGACCCCAACTTCCGCATCCCTGACATTGCTGTTCGCTACTGGAACATGCCCGAGGGTCACAGGACCATGAAGGATCTGATCCTTTACGTTAGAGTAAGTTACGCCGGTACTTTTGCAAGCTCGTTCTATGCTAACCTACCTACTACAGGCTGATGAGGCTTCTCACCGTGGCGTCAACCACACATTTGGTAACCTCGACCAGGTCTCCGACCCCAACCCCTTCATGGAGTGCCCCGGTGGCGGAATCGTCAAGGCCTTCCCCAAGCACCTCTCCGTTACCAGGCCGGCTGGCCTGGAGCGTGAGGAGGTCATCAGAAAAGAGACTCACTAAACATCAAACACCACAATTAAGATATCTTGTTGAAGACGCAAAGGCAAACGCGACAGTCCCTTCTTCCCCGGCTGGGAGAGGACTCAGTGGACCACCAGCCTCTCTGTTTCCTTTTCCCTTCCATCCGGGACCTGGTGGAGTAAGAAGAAACACTCTGAGGATATACCCAGGCCTTCCTACTGCTTGATTACGGATTACGGCCATAGACTGGCCCAATTTTCTTAATGGTTTCCTCTTTTTTTTTTTTTTTTTCGGGGTTTCCAGATGGAGTTTGGCGATCAATCACGCAATTACGCGAGCATTTTCATTAATTGCATTTTAAGTTCATTTTTATTTTTATTTTTTATTTTTTATTTTTTATTTTTTATTTTTTTCACACTTTGGTTTGGGGAAGCTCGGATGCTTCGGATAGAAGGAAAGATGGACATGGGGCATTTTGGATAGGGCGCCTCCTCTTTTGGGTAGCTGTGGTTCTAAATATGTTGGGTTAGATTCCACTGCAAATAGACTGGACATGATTCATTTCATCATGCACAATTTTGATGCGGACCCCTATCTTGGTGCAACAATACCACTCATTTAACACTCGGGCGGTCTTGTGAAGCCGGCACAACTTGACAACTAGAGAAGGGGTTAATGTCCACTTCCAGGTTTGTTTATCTGTTAGACAGCAGGATGTCGAGGATTCCACTTGCTGGAGAATGGTGGAGTAGTGATAAACCCAGGAGGACTGGAAAATTGACGTCAGTGGTGAGGGTCTTGATATCGAAGTTGTATCAAGTCACCATGGAGCCTGTTATCGTGATCCCATCGCACAATACTACAAACAGTGAGCAGCTACTTCAATATCCCGCATTTCAAGACGTGAAATTGAAGTTCATTTTGAAAGTTCACATTACATTAGTGCACCAAAAGTCCTTCCTTCTCACCGCTAAGCACGTTGAAAGACACTACGCAGAAGTAGTATAAACTCCAGCTGTTAATTACTGATTGTGATCCCCCATATGAATTTCGGAGCTAGTCTCTTGACCAATGTCATCCCACACAACAACGTTCATGCTACGCGTCCGCGTATCAGCTCGTTGGTTTGGTAAAATCGTTCAGCTTCTCTAGGATGCCATCCCTGACGAGCACCGGAAGGTCAAGATGGCGCTGCGGCCATCTTCCCTTCTGTGATAAGTGTGATTCCACCAATCTTTCCAGATATTCCCCAACACGCCGAGAAGTACAGATTACCTTATGAACCGCATAAGTCACCGAAAGTCAACCACCGAGGAAACTCCAAAGTAGCCAGCCACCGAGGCCACCGAGCAAACCGAAGCCACCGCCTGGACCACTGACTCGCTCCATGTCAGCTGTCCACCAACCCTGCAGGCCACACTGAGATTGAGAACGCCAGCCGGCAACTGCATCAAGACAGACAAAACTCCGATCGACTTCAAAGTAAGTTGATGCTCAACAGCTCAAAGAAGCTACAAAGTTCACGTTGAAGGCACCACCACAAACGGCACGCATCGCATCCAGGCAGGCGTGCATTCTTGAGTGAACTGAGCCATTTATCGATCCTTGTTGGGGTGACCGGTTGCGATCAACATCGCAAAGTGAGTCCCGTCGCTTTCGTCATGATGTGGCTAACGGGACGGCGACATGGAACGTAGCGTCGTCCAGGCCAGCCCTTGCAAGGGTCAGCCTCCCTAGTGGTACCTAACTTTGGCAACGGCGTTGATTACATCGCGGCTGCCGGCGGCTGCCGGCGGCTGTAGAACTCATTCTCTGATATCGATCGAGAGGGTTCCGAGGGTGATAAGATCGGTGAGGAAATACGTCCACTTATTCTTCACCGGGACGGGCGCTAATGTATCCTCCATGTTATCGAGGGCCGTGCTGATGACACCGGCAACGTCATATAAGGCGTTGTAGTACTTATGGTAGACCTTATGGATCTATACCAGTGAATTCCAGATCCATTGCGCCGCAAGACCAGACTAGTCCCCGTTCGCACTGGCGGGACAATCCTCGGTCTTGTCGCAATTGTCGTGCTTGTTTAGCGTGTCGCACTGTACAGTGCCTTTGCCTTAATTCCAATGAAAAGATTGTAAGGAAACGAATGCGAACGGGACTGGTAGATTTGCCAGAGTAGAGCCTGACTTAGCAGCGCAATGCTGACGAGTTTGGCAATGGACAAGGCTGTTGTGATTGAAGACGGTGTTGATGAAAGAGATGACACAGCGTGTTAGACGCTTTCGCGCCTCTTCGACGGCCCCGTTTTTGGGCGTCGTGGGTAGAGTGTTTTCGTTGTTCATGGTGAAGATGTACAGTTCCTCGAGTTGGGGTACCTCGCGTAAGGGCGATAGGTTGCGGATCTGATTAGATTGGATGCTGAGCAGACGGCAGAAAGAAAGTCTTACTCGAGCGCTGGAGGAGACGGCCGCCTGGTGCCATCCCCGGGCAAAACTAAGACCCCACTCTGAACCGACCACTCTACAGCGACTGTGAAACTGTCTTCAATGGTTCGTGCCGCCGGTTGCTCTAGGACACCGAGCCACCGAGCCACCGAGTCATCGAAGACTCCAATTCCGCGGGACCAGGCCCAGATACCGCATAGACCAGGCCCATATACCACGAACACCAAACTGACCACACGCTAACATACACAGTACCATTACATTCTGCCGTCTGCTCCAAGACATCGAAGTCACCGGAGGAGCTCATGAAGGTTCCAATTCTGCCAGACCAGGCCCAGATACTGCAGACAATACCTCGATCATTAGCGCAGCCACTAACTTTCATCATGGCAGAGATGAGCCTCTGCCCTCGGGCCTTGGTCCCCAAAGCCCCCCAGCTCCTCAACCTTCGTACAAATACTTCCGTATATCCGGCCATTTCTCTCTACATTTCGTCCCTAACCACAATTCTTCACAACACTCTCTTTGGTTATGTTCGTTTGCACGTTGACTATCCATTATGCCTACATCATCGCAGAACGACGAGGAATATGATCCCCCACTGTCCTGGGCAATCACCCAACTCATCGAAGACCTTACGGCCGCAACGACTACGTACGATCGGCTCCTGACGCACAAAGGCCTTGCTGGTATTGACTCCCCGTCCGCAGAGTTATTTCAAGAAAGTGGTGTCGATCATCTTCGGAGGCATAAGTTTTTCCTCGGCAGCTACGGCCATCAAATACCTCTCACCTTCGTTACAGTTGCTGCCGGGGCATGGACTTTCCTTCTAGGAAATTGCTTCTTGTCGTCCGTCAGCGTGATTTCCTTTGAGTCTTATTGCTAGCCTCTTGAGGGGTGGTAGAGCTTTGATCCACAAGCTCGCCAATTCGAAGCTGGGATTGTGTTGTTTCCAAACGCCATCCCACCAGTCACGTACTTGAGGGCCGGAGTGAGAGCCGGAGTGGGAGCCGGCTATGGGAGATAAACGTCCCTTCTGCGAACCTTTGGCCATGAGCGGCCAGCCGCTGACAGGAACACATCGTGTTCTGTGATGTCCAATCCCAGCGACAACATTGTGCTTCAGCTTTGCCGTGCGGCCTGGAGGTCGAGAGCTTTCAGCGCTGGGAATCACGCAAAGAAGGTGTTTGTGCATGAGAAAGTTTTTCGGAATCTCAAGAAAAGAGTTTCCAAACTCTTACCGTCAAGCGCGGTCGAGATGATGAGGCGCACGAGTGCATTGCATTCTTGTTGTTCCATAGATGCAATGTCGAGCCCGAGGTACTGGAGTTTGGCTAGCTTGATGATGGCCCGAACCATCCTTGAGGCTAGGACGCCCTCTTGGATAGGTGGCTCCCGAGGATAGTCTAATTGGGATGGATTCTGAGGCGGGGAGACTGCGATTTCCGCAAAGGAGTGCCCACCGGTCACGTACTTGATGGCCGGAGCGGGAGCCGGGGCGGGAGCCGGCTGGGGCGGCCTTGAAATAGCTCCTGATGGAGATCCTCTGGTAAGGTATCTTTCAATTGGGCCAAAAGTTCCCGGGCATGGCTGTGTAGCGTATTTTGGCTAGTTTGCCCCTGTAGGATATGGCGAATTTGGGTGTCGTAGCCAAAGGTCATGATTCGGAAGGTTGGAATTGTTTTTGGCAGTTCGTCTTTGGGCCAATATACGTCGTGTTGACCGGACTTCGGAGTCCACGTGGCCTTCGGGTTCCGCACCGGTTCGGTGTGATACTATGTATAAGTCTCCGAAGCGGCCATCTTGAGCTTTCGGGTTTGTGGGCAGTGATGGTGCCAGGTAGAATGATGCCCGTGAATACCTGCTATTGTTCTCCCGTGGTGGTCTGTGGTGATATCTGTTCCCACAGTCCATGGGTGAGCGCCTTCTTCATGCACTGGTGTATGTGGCCAGTGGAGTTTCCTGGAGGCTTGAGAGGAAACTGTCTGTTTGAAGATATCGCGTTAGCATGGAGTCATTTTTGCCAGATAAAAACTCGTCATCCAAAACATATCAGGTCGACAACAGATTATCTCGGGAGATAAAAGGCGAAGTCTTTCATCTGAAGTGTCCTCTCACCAATCTCAGTAAAACAACCTCGTCCATTTTGTTCGCAACTCAACAAGTTCGAGCTTGACGCTTACTGCTGGACGACGAGAGAGAAAGGCAGGCCCTTAAGATATCTCCAACCTCGGTTATTCATGGAGTTATCGAACTTGATCCATCAGACCTTTCCACCCAGTTGCCACCAAAGCGACAACCAAAGCCGCTCGTCGCCACCAAACCTCGTGGGTACTAGTCGCCCTCAATCCTAGGAGCAGCCCGCTAGAGGCGGACTGGGGTCCCGCCAGCGCAGCGGAGTATTGTTACGGCTATGTTGTATCTCTTAGGGAAAAGGCCTTCACGAAAGTGGAGGGCAAAAGGGTTGGGGGCGGGCAAAGAAAAAAAAAAAAAAAAGACTCTCGGAATGACGCCACTGCATTTCCCAGATCTGAATGGAAAGCGGGGTGGCGTTTACTTTCCCTCTCTTTCGCGACTCTTTCTCTACATTCACTACCAGGCAGTATGCCCACCTCATGCAGGCAATCGAGTCTGTTGAGCTGGAAGATTTGCCCACCCATGCAAGTGCAATCAGACGCGGCGGCCTGGCAACCCCAGGAACAAGCGACGACGCACTGAACAACATCATGCTACAAGAGACAATCCATGTCAATCTCTAGAGGTATATTGCCCTCAGAAAGTGCACCACCAAACCCAAGCATATAGGCGAGCATGTCTTCAATGCTAATGAGGGTTTCTTCCCGGGTTGATCCTTACCTGCAGCCGCCGATATACGGTACTCCAGCATGTTCCATGTGCTGGCAAGCTAGGTCGTAAGTGAGTTGTCCGACGAGCCTATACATCTCCGCACCTGGCTCTCCGTTCTTTTTCTTGTCTCCCCGATAGCCGATGACGCCCAGCAAACTTATATCCTTGAGAGGTGTGTCCTGGTACTTGAAAAGGTTCAAGTCACCTTCGATGATGGCGCGCTCGACCGCCTGGTCGAAGTGAGCTCTTCGCTGTTGCTGGTCATAACCTCGCCCGTCGGTCATCGTGACTTCAAATTTCTGGTAGATGTCGTACAGCCCGAGATGGTGGTTTTGGCCTCCATGTGTTGCTCTTCGACCCGGTTCTGGGCTTCAACCTGCTGGCCAGAAAGCACAAGCCAGCTCTTAAGTTGGGTCGACATGAGTAACTGGTCTTTTGGAGCGAGCTGTTGGTGATCGGTGGAGCGTGCCGTCGATGTCTATCACAGCGTGAGCTGGGCGGACGAGTACTCTCTGCTCTTGCACGAGCGGAGGTCCTACGACCACGAAAAAAAAGCTCGCTGCACGGGAGGGCCGTCCTCCTCGTCAATGGTGCGAGAGGCTTATATGCACGTATTGCGACAAAGACTATGCGGATAATACTGGTCTAGGCTTCCATATAAGGAACCATTACCCCGATACCCCGCTACAGTTGTCAACACGCAAACCTTTATTTGCGATATTTGTCCGGGGTTGACTTGATCCAAAGAATCCGAGCGGGATGCGCACCGCCGAAGATTCCACCTGGGAAGACTATGATGCGAGAGGACGTTATTCAAGATGTCCGGAGGAGGGCTACATGATGATGGAGGCCACATTTAGCCCTCGGGGAGCTCCACTCGGGTGGTAAGAATGGATTCGACGAAGAAGACTGCGTTCTTTGGTTCATCGATTACCGGCTAATCCCCCATCAGGATCTCTTCATCTTCAGACTGTCTACCAGGTTCATGACGTCTGGTCCGGACGAGGTACTCTGGAAGTATCTTGTCGAGAACTTCCCCTTGTGCGCTCAAGCCAATGGTTTCCTCGGCTTCACTGACTTTGCAATCGAGTTCATCCCGGCCTCCACCACGTGCATGCTGCTGCCACTTCAAACCGCTTGAGCTTCTCTCAGTCCGCGAGCCCGCTGACCATTTTCGAGTTGTCAAGTTTATGCGTAACAGGTAAGGTCCTAATAAGGCTTGAGACAAGTCCACCCTTCCGGAACCCTGCTCCTTCTAGTGGCGTCCAAGGTTAACCGCTCCATTAATGAGAAGCCCTTTAATCTTTGGGTCCCATAGATCTTTTGTTTTTGGCCATGTCGAAAATGAAGTTGATTCAACGCAGGCCGGAAGCATGTTCACAATCAGACGGATATGCAGGGCATGTGTTCGGGATCGGAACGTCATATTAGGGCAGATTCTGTATCAGCCCTTCCATTTACCGGCTCTCCTCTCTGTCCATTCGCTCACAACCAGACTCCAACCCGACAACTACTCCTCCGGAGCCCGAGGCACCCACCACAACCCGTCCACCCCAATCTCCTTACCAAACTTTTCAACCTCCGTCTTCAACTCCTCCTCCCAATAATCCAACACCCTATCAACAACCGACGGAGCCGTTTTCCCGCCGGGTTATGGTCCAGCTCACCCATCTCGCAGTCTGGCTCCTTATATCCAGGACAGCCACGCCAAGGCATATCAACGGCCCTATTCCCTTGAGACTCGACAAGGAACCTGCGGAATGGCACGGCCGCCGCGTCAAGCGAGTGCGTACGCTTGAGTAGGAAAGGGAGGCGGAAGTCCAAAAGTTGAGCCAACCGTTGTAGTAGGTGGGCAGCCAGGCACAGGTGCACTGTTGTGCCACGCTATATGTGGAGAAGCTTGAAGAACCGTCGGACTCAGCAAACATATCGACTAGCGCCGGGGGAGCGGGAATGTCAAGGAGATGGTCTTGAGGGAAGGGGCCTGTGTCGAAGAGGAAATCGTAAACGTCGCCGAAGTAGAGATCGTTGAGGTGGTTGCGGAATCTACTGCGGATGTATGCGAGTCTATCTGTGAAGGGGAGATGTTAGCTTTGGTTGACCTATATCTGGATCCCGCTGATACTGATGCTAGGAGTGATTCGGATCAAGGGAGCTGTGGGTGGACTTTGAGTCTGGGTCGGAATCCTCTTTCCTCATTGCCTCGAGAGAATAAGAGAAACCGTCGGGCCGGCAAGTGTCACTGCTAGATCAGACTTACCAATGATATCCTTCCACGGACTATCCGGGGTTGCATTCATAGGAGTTGGAACATCCACCCCTAGCCCGTGAGATAGTTGCGAGGCGGGGAAGGAGCCGGAATGTCGTTTGGCTGACGGACGAGACGGGCATGAGGAGAAGGCGAGGGAGTTGGTTAACAAATTGAGACGTTATTTGTGTGTTTGGATGGTGGATGTTGAGAGGGATCTGGTTGAAAATTCTGACGTTGAGGACTCAGACGATGAGGATTCCGACTCGACTGAGGACAATGACGTTAGGAGGTACTCCGGGGTCAGGTACCACGAGGTTGAGGGCCTAGGCCTTGAGTACCCCAGTCCGGTGTACCTACTCCCAGTTGAGAATCTCAACTTTGAGTTTGACGTGCCCGACTTTGAGGACTCCGACTAAGGTGTAGGAGAGCCACTGGACACTCGACTGGAAGGAGTTGGATGATGACGGGGGTTATTTAGTGATCGACTGTGGGAACAAAAGGTTGGACAAAGGCTTTGTTTGACAAGGGAACCAAGGCGCTCCTCTTCACAACTTAGGTCCGTCTGCTACTGGCATCACTTTGGCTTTGACCAACTTGGTTTAAGAAGCACGATATCCGGAGTACAACACATACGGCCGACGCCCGAGTCACCAGCCACCCTACCAAGTCAGGCAAAGCCCCCACCTCTTCTCAATCTCCCGAGCCTTCAGACCCAGTCCGATTTAAAGATGGGCAATACAGACTTCTCGGGGTCCGTTGGACCTGTCACACGGACATTGACCGCAGTCCAGGGTCAGGGTCGCAAGGCTCAGCAGAGCCTCAACGCCTGGCATTAGCCTCGAGATGCCCGGTGGCCTCCGGCCGCAACACTCACCTCGGCCGGACCCTCGGCCACTGGCACGGCTTACCCGAACCCCCCTCAACGCCACCAGGCTAAGCGAGCCAACCCCAGAACTGCCGACGGCGCTAAACATCATCACAAAGCCATCCCAATCATCACAGGAGCAATCACGGCCAACCAAGCAGAAGCAGGGCGCCCGGGCAAAGGCCGGCGCCAGAAGGAAGAAGGAGAATGGATGAAGGCATTCAGAAAGATCCACATGTATACAGATCGCTAGATAGATGCCTTGGAGCCTCAGGCGACAAGGACCGCAAGCAGAAGCAGGGCGCCCGGGCAAAGGCCGGCGCCAGAAGGAAGAAGGAGAATGGATGAAGGCATTCAGAAAGATCCACATGTATACAGATCGCTAGATAGATGCCTTGGAGCCTCAGGCGACAAGGACCGGTACGTACCCCAGTACATACCGTTTCCCTTTGGCATAAGAAGGCCTTGAAGCCCAGCCTTCCCCTGGAGGTTGAGAGGATCAACAAGGCCTTCGAGACCAAAGTAGTTTATCAGCTGAATTGAACACTTTGTTCCAAGCCCAGAATTCTGCCCTTGTCACAGGACCACAGTCTTCGAATTCATCACTCCTGAAAGCCTAGTGCCGAACATAGTTCTCAGCGGTTGCGTCCTTGACAACCTCAGCGGCGGCGGTGGCGGCTTCTCCCGCGGCGGCGGTGGTGGTTTCAGAAGAGGCGGCAGAGAAGTCCAGCCAACTTGGACCTCCAATCTTCTCAGCGTTGAGTTTTCACTGTTGAAGCAAGAAATCAAGCGGCTCGAAAATATGAACCACAAGAAATATTGGAGCTAGCAACATCATGAAGATTGACAAGATCCAATTCGATGTCCATCCCCTTGATACCGCTAGGCAGTACTCCACCACCACTTCTCAACTATGCTAAGCATTCTTCGGCCACAACTCGTCAACCCAACTTTTCTTTCCATTCAACAAATTGCAGCACCAACGCTTGGATACATGTACTTCTCGCTCACTCAACGGTTGGGAGTGTGGATCAGCTGTAAGGTGCCAGAGGAAATACAGGTTGGGCCGCAAAACACGGTCCCAACGTTCAGGCTAAACTTTCGCAGATGGGCAGCGCAATGTCTCAGCGGCTGCAGGAACAATGATACCTTCACATATAAAAAAAAACTTACACAAAAGCTGAAAGTTTGTGCTATGGTCGTATGCCAGCAGATTTTGAACTAAAACACTTGTTTCATGAAATATAAATTTGAGATGTTTGTTCTTGATACGGTGAGCCAACGCGCAAAACGATTGCAGCAATTTCCTCCAACCAGTCGAAGCGCTTTTCGTCCTCCCTGCGCTTGCTCGGGTGGTAACCATCGTTGTCATTCACTTTTTCCCTGAGCCTCTCCTTCTCCCAGTTGGCGTATGTGACCTTTTCCTGCATCTTCACAATCGCAGCAGCATTCGCGACCTTGGCCGCGTCGGTGTCGTGAAGGCACAACTGCGCCAAACTCAATTTGATGGGTCTCTCGGTGCTGTCGGCGCTGTCGGCCAGAGAGAAGTCGTGGAGCTCGTGATAGGGTGGCCGTGGGTGAGGCTCTGGGCTCGGAGACTGCGGAGTCTCAGGTTCTCAGCAGGAGATGGGGCGTGGAGATCTTTGTGGATCAAATCGGCGGTCCTGAAAGAGGTCTCCTTGGCAGGCGCAAATGCTGCTGATACTTCTGTGCTGGTGGTATTTACCATCAAAAAGTTTGATCTAGTCGCTTGCTGCTCAACCGCCGGCGAGGTACCTTGAGTTACTGCCAAATCAAGCGGCATGTTGACAGCAGACGCGAAGAGATCTGGATCGACCAAGTTGATGTTGAAGTCACCTAGTGTCACGGCACAGAGAATAAAGGGCCGAAGCTCCCAAAGCTTCTGATTTATGTAATAAGATTTTAAAGATGGGGAAGAAAAGAGAAGAATCTAGATACATGGAATGGAAGAGAAGGGGTCTTATATGCAATGCCCATGTGACAGATGGGATCTGGAAGCCCAGATCCCAGGTGCCAGCAGGTGGTGGCATGCCAAGCCATCACACCTAGGAATATTGCAAACCACCGGCTCACTGCTCAGGCTCGGGGCCCACAGGCGCTGCCTGTTGTTCCATGCCATGGCTTTGGCAGTTGATCCTTCGAGCTCTTCTGCTTCTAAGGCAAGGGGATCAACTTCCACGGCTCCTCAACGAGCTGGCTTTTTTTTTTTTTTTTTTTTTTTTTTTTTTT